>PVJS01007523.1:0-49765 GCA_004027185.1 Glis glis | reverse complement strand
AACATTCAAAATAAGATTATGAGCACTATTATGAGCACTATAAAATACAAATTAAACTATTCCTGTAGCTCATTTTGAATTAAATCATTGTTCCACATTATTCCCATTAAAAGTTAAAATGATCACAAATATGAATAAATGATTAAATTCAGGATTGTCTTACAGGTGTGTGTGTGTGTGTGTGTGTGTGTGTGTATGTATGTGTGTGTGTTACTGGGGATTGAACCCTAGGAGCAATCTACCTCTGAGCTACACCCTCAGCCCTATTTTATTTTTTATTTTGAAACAGGGTCTCGCTAAGTTGCTGAGGGCCTCACTAAATTGCTGAGGCTGGCCTTGAACCTGAAATCTTCTTGTCTCAGCCTCCCAAGTACTAAGATTACAGGATTGCGCCACCACACCCAGCTCTGACTCTAATTTGACTGGTCTATGTCCATTGCTAAACTCCGGTGGATATGGGGGAAAATAAGAGGATTCAGAAATAGCTTTGAGAGGCTGGGGATATATCTCAGTGGTAAAGCACTAGCCTCATATGTGGGAGGCCCTGGGTTTGATCCCCAGCATTGTGAAAGAGAAAAAGAAATAGCTTCTAGGAAAATATATATTCTTCTACTAGTCTTTAAAATAAAGACTTGAGCCAGGCGTGGTGGTGCATGCTTGTAATCCCAGTCTTGGGAGGCTGAGACAGGAGGACTGCAGGTTCGCACCAGCCTCAGCTACTTAGCGAGGCCCTCTGCAACTTAGTGAAACCCTGTTTCAAAATAAAGAACAAAAAATAGGGCTGGGGGTGTAGCTCAGAGGTAGAATGCCCCTGGGTTCAATCCCAAGTTCTGTAAAATACATACATACATAAATACATACATACATACATACTTGAAAGTAAATGATTATTATGCCCTTGATACACAGCATACAATGATATAATATTTAGTTTATTTTCTAAGGCATATAATCACCTATCTTTAGGGACAAAAATTATACAATTATTGTATTATCATGTTTAATTTTAATGCATAAGCACAACTTTTAAAATACACGATTTCATGTGTTTACTTATAGAAGCTCTCATTTTAGAGACAATGACAGAAATTGCCATGTGCTTCCTTCTCAAGCTGAACTCAATGAAGAACTATCCACAGACTTGTATGTAAGTAAACCTAAGAAATACCGTCTGCCTCTACGTGCCCACACATATTAAGATCTATGCTTAAAACAAACCTACTATTTTATACTCTATGAATAAACTTTGTAAAATAAAAAGGTATCCTGTGAAGCATTCTTTTTAAGGATCATATTAAATAGGATTTCATTCACAGATGGAATACTGTGTTACCAAGTAGCTGCAAGGAAGGACAAAGGGGAAAAAGAAGAAAGAGGGAAGGAAGGAAAGTAGGAAGGAAGGAAGGAAGGAAGGAAGGAAGGAAGGAAGGAAGGAAGGAAGGAAGAAGGAAAGCAAAAGACTTGTTATTGTTTCTGTTTTTGAGGAAGCCAGGAAAGACTCAATGCACTGTGTCATATTATTCAACAGCCAGCCTTGCCTTTCCTTTAATTAACTGGTCATCACAGAAAAGTCCACTCTTGAGTTATTTTCTCAGCTTTCCACATCATTTGGGGAATGGGAATGTCCTCTTACAAGGTCAGGACATTAATCATCTGGTGCTCAAACATAGTTTTCAAAATAACCATTAAAGAGTGTCAGAATTTGGTTTTTAACTGTCTAATATTTGCTTATCTACAAAATACCAGATAAGTAAGAATGAAAGTTAAAACTCCACACCTGACGGCTGGCGTCTTTAGGTCCTAATTGAAGTGCCCACGCTGAGATAACGTTAAATCCTTTGACAATCAAGGAATCCGGGAATAATGAAGCCAAATATTCGGCATTGGACTCTGGGTATTGGTTTATCTTCATGTTATTGCTCACATCAATCAGGATTTTACCCACAAGCAGATGTCTCAGGTCCCACAGGGAGGTGTAATGTTCTCGATGTATAGCAACAAATATTATATTTGTTTTCGTTAGAGCATCTTCATGGTGGGTGACATCTACCACATGAGGAAAAAATTCAGATGCAAACTTGGGATTTCTGCTTCCTATGACCACATGATAGCCACATCTAATAAGCCGAATGGTCAGAGATTTGGCAAAATCCCCACTTCCAATTACACCCACAGTGACCTTCCTTGCGTCTTTGATGCCATTTATGCCATTGGGTAAAAATGTTTCACTAAGGCTCTTAGGGCTTCCCATCATAGAGATAGATTCCATGGTACGGTCTCTTCCAAGATCACCAGGAATGTCCTAGGAGAGAGAAAATAAAACATGTACCGGTTACCTATTACAAACTTAAAACACTTCCAGACGTTTTAATAATGTGTTGCATTTCTAGAAGTAAAATATTTTGGCATGCTATGTAACCTAGAATACAGCAAGACACAATTTATGAGCTAAAAAAGAGTCTCTAAATAGGGGAATTAACTGCTACACAGGTGATCTGCTAAAGTGGGGCTTCTCAGGTTTTAATGTGCACAAAAAACACCTGGGGATCTTGTTAAATTGTAGATTCTAATTCAGTAGTTTTGGAAGGGGGCCCAAGATTCTGCATTTCTAACAAAGGTGACACCGATGCTGCTGGTCTGCAGACCTTTCTTTGCACAACAGAAGCAACAGTAAAGAGAATGAAATGTTCACTCAGAACATCTTTTTTAAAACGCAGTTCTTACCAGGCATGGTGGGCCACACCTGTAATCCCTGTAGCTTGGGAGGCTGAGACAGGAGGATTGCAGGTTCGAAACCAACCTCAGTAACTCAGCAAGACCCTCAGCAACCTAGCAATGCTGTTTCAAAACAAAACAAAAAAGGGCAGTGGGTGTAACTTAGAGGTAGAATACCCCCGGGTTCAATCCTCAGTACCAACAACAAACAAAACAAAACAAAAAAAGAAGACACTGTTCTAGCAAGCACGATTACCCAGCTTCTCAGCAGATCAGATAGCAAATCAGAAATGCCTCTAGAGGCAGAGAAACGGACCTTGAAGCTGGGTGGCGCTTGCCTGTAATCCCAGTACTTGGGAGGCTGAGACCGGAGGATTCGTGTTCCCGGCTAACCTCAGCTACTTAGTGAGGCCCTCCGCAACTTAGTGAGACCCCGTTTCAAAATAAAGAATAAAAAATAGGGCTGAGGGTGTAGCTCGGAGGTAGAATGCCCCTGGGTTCAATCCCCAGTACTGAAAAAAAAAAAAAAGAAACGAACCTTGATATAAATGACAGCTCAGAAGACAACAGAAGACAGAAAAACCATAAAACAAACAAACAAACTTTTAAACCCAAACTGCCTAAAATCATTTAGGGTAGAGACTATAAACTGCCCTATATACCTGAGTAACTAGTGATTATATCATTAAATGAGAGTAAGATAAATCAGCCAATGAACAAATGAACCCTGGTGTTGGGGATACAGCTCAGTGGTAGAGTACTTGCCTAGCATGCATAAGGCTGTGTCCCCAGCATTGAAAAAAAAAACCCTTCACATGATAATGAATTAAGAAAAATAGGCACCAAGATATAATAAAGAATAAATTAAATGCCATTATCATTGAGAAAGATAGCTTCTCTATGGAAAAGATACAGTAATATGCTTATGGTCTTAAATTACACATGAACTCTTTTTCTTCCCCTTTCATTCATTGGTTGCAAAGACTATAATGCAGTTAGTTATTCTTGCTGTAAAAAAAATTTTATTTTTATTTAAGTGAATAATACCCTGAATGATCATATTTGTAATAACTTGCTCAAGAATACAAATCAGATTGCCATGAATCAATGTCCCTGTCAGGTTTGAAGGAAAACAGTATTCCATTTCTTCTCTGTTACACAATTTCTCTCATGCCGGCACAGATGTAGATTACTTCAGAGGATTTAACGGATTTTACAGGCACAGGTGGAATGTTTCATAGAACATGTTTTTTTTTTTTTTGGTTTTTACTAAATGAAATTTGGAATTACCAAAATCAGGACAATTCAACTTTTTACCCTAGAAATACATCACATACGATGACTCCAAATACACCAAAAATTAACTTTAGAAAGATAATACTAATAGTACTATCACTTAGAACTTATATAGCACCATGTTTCAGCTCTGTCGTCTGCTTTACATAAATTAACTGAATCTACACAACCACCCTGTGAGGCAGGTGCCGTTGTCATGCCCATTTTGCACACGAGGAAACAGAGACATGCAGAAGATGCTCCATTTTCCCAGGGTCATCAAGAGAGAAAGTGGGGGAGCCAGGATTAGAACACAGTCCAACTAATGCATGTGTTGTTGGGTGGATGTAAGGAATTTAAGAAAGGGTGTTTTTAGCCGGGCGTGGTGGCGCACGCTTGTAATCCCAGTATTTTGGGAGGCGGAGACTGGAGGATCCGGGTTCGCGGCCAGCCTCAGCTCTCTCTCTCTCTCTCTCTCTCTCTCTCTCCTTAGTGAGGCCCTCCGCAACTTCTTGAGACCCAGTTTCAAAATAAAGTATAAAAAATAGGGCCGGGGGTGTAGCGCGGAGGTAGAACGCCCCTGCGTTCAATCCCTGGTACTAAAAAAAAAAAAAAAGAAAAAAAGATGTTTTTTAGGGGGCAAGGTTGAAGTTACAATTATGTTCATATGAGTATATTATTCCTTCTTCTTTGCTCCTCAGCATTACTTAGTAATCTTAATGTTTAACTTAGATCCTGGGAAAGGAGAAAACACTATTTTAAAATCTGTTCTATGTTTCATTTCACATCTTTTGAGACAAAAGGGGTGGTAATTATCTGCGTTCCCACGGAGCAGTCCCATGTACCCAGAAGGCCCCATGGTCAGAGGCACCAGGGTAGTACAAAACCATCCACATCTTCCTAAGGATATTATTGGCTACCTTGGGAATTCAGGAGCAATTAAAGGAACCAAAAATTATGAAAACAATGTTCATTTCATTTGGAAATTAAAGGCAAAATGACCAACTTACCTACCCCTAGCCATGGATGTTTGCTAAGGGGTGAGAAGGGTTACTAGATACATACGTAGAAATCCAAGTTTCCTATATCTTAGTCCTGAGTTCTTCTAGGTTTATACTATAGCATATCCTAAGATATAAGAATTGTAAAATATTTCAATCTAATGGTCATGATGATCAATTTGTTTCAAACTAAAAAACCAAACAAAATAATATCAGTTTTCTGCTTATTTTTACAAAGCAAGTACAAACCCCTTCAGAATGTGAGTGGGTAAAAAAAAATACATTAGAACCTAAAACATCACCTTTGGGCCCCTCATTAAACACATATTTTATACATATTAGTGGGTGATTCTGGTCGAACATGTTTGGACTTTATTCACATAGAATTGCTAATGGCAAGTTTTAACTGGACCCTTTAATAGTGTGGCTGTGGCTAGGAACAGAAATTGGCCTAATAAATGAGACTCTTTCATTATAGTTTTAAGGAATGTAAAATGTGTGTGTGCGCAAGCGCAAGAGAGAGAACACAAGCAAAATCTTTAATAGATCTAAGAGATGGACTGTTTATTGCTGACAGCATGTAATACCATATGCTTGTGTGCTATTTCAGTTCAGAGAGTGTTGCAATATATAATAGTATTTTATTTAATTCTTATATGGCTGTAGAATTATGTCTACCTTAAAGATGGGGAAACAGAGGCTCAAAGAACTTTAGCAATGTGCCTAAGAGAGTGCCATTTGTAGTGACACAGCGAGGATTCAAATACAAGTCTTTTAACCTATGCTCATTCTGAAACTGCAGTGTGAACATTATGTGGAGAATTTTGAAACTGTAGCATCTCCAAATGTCATTCATAACTATGCTTTCAGAAAACAATGCTAACTTTAATAAAATATGAATTGTGGGCTAGTTTCAGATAAATCCAAAGCTATACGCTTAGGAATTCTAACTACAAAACAGGTAAAATATGTTTGAAATAACTTTTGTTTTTGGATCAAAACCAATGGTCAAAATTTATTTATATTATAAAAAAAACATGATTGAAGAACCCACAGGTCTTCTGGGAACTCTGCAGATACTACTAAGGTATATTCTGCTTTTAAAGGGGAGAAGAGAAGGGGGCTGAGCAGTGTGTTCATATCTTGTTGGACTCACCCATACGCAGACCTGAGAACAACTTGTCCCCACAAGCAATGGGTAACAATCCTGTGCTGAGAGACTGGCACAAAAATATCATTAATTTATAATTTGCTGAGTATTTTGGATCATTTGGTTAATGACTGAGCTGAAGGTAACACTTGGATTATCTGTGAAAAGGTTATAAAAATGACTAATGTCGCCGGGCGTGGTGGCGCACGCTTGTAATCCCAGTACTTTGGGAGGCAGAGACCGGAGGATCCGGGTTCGCGGCCAGCCTCAGCTCTCTCGCTCTCTCTCTCTCTCTCTCTCTACTTAGTGAGGCCCTCCGCAACTTTGTGAAACCCGGTTTCAAAATAAAGTATAAAAAATAGGGCCGGGGGTGTAGCGCGGAGGTAGAACGCCCCTGCGTTCAATCCCCAGTACTGCAAAAAAACCAAAAAAATGACTAATGTCAATATCTGAAGGTTTATCTGTTTAAGAAAAGGAATACTAAAAACCTTACACTGTACATTTCCATTGGCAAACAATGATGCAACTATAATCTCAAGGCAGATCTGCTGTGCTGCAGCCCAGCACGAGTTTATCCAGGCCACTATGTGCCTTATACATAAGAGATAAAGGGCAAGAGAAGACATGGTGCTCACACTCAAGAAATTTACATCCTCTTAGGAAGGGACATGATGTACTCGTAATAAAAAGTATAATAAAAAACCTCTCATCGGCACATAATTAAGAACCACCATGTATGATCAGAGTGTACCCTAGAAAATTAGAGGAGAGAATATCACATGGTGTTCTCTTCAAGCCATTCTTTCTAGTGTGTGTGTGTGTGTGTGTGTGTGTGTGTGTGTGTGTGTGTCTGTGTGTGTGTGTGTGTAAAAGTAATAAAAATTGTGTTTACAAACTAATTTCTTAATTCACACAGAGCTTCCATACATCAATTTCATAAGTGTACTTAAAATTAGAAGTAAACATACAAGTATATGTGGCTTTTTGTGACCTTATCTTCGGTGCTAGCATGCTGGTTTCCAAATAGCAATTTGAAATATAGGGAGAGAGGAGGGATTTTTTCATAAAATTTATTCAAGAATTGTCTGTTACTTTGAGAGCATGTTTTTACTACTTACTGGGGTCAAAATGTCTTTTTCATAGAAGGATGGTGACAGCAGTTGTCTGAGTTGTCAGTCCTATGCAGCTCCTTTCCCTCCTTTTTATTTTATTGGTCTGAGGGTTGCTATTTTCATAGACATAAGGATGCTCTCTGTGTAAATGCTCCTTCAGCCTGCTGGAGAGAGCCTCTGGGGAGAAGGCAGGCACCCTGGAGTGAGCCTCTACAACCGCAGTTATGTGCTCAATAATGCACAGAGGGCAGGGGTGGGATCATTCTGGAGATGAAATATCAAATACCCAGTCAAGTCTTCTATAACTAGATGGTGATTTTTACTACTGCAATCGTTGGGTTGCAGTATGATAATCCCTAAATTCTCTCTCTCTCTCTTTTTTTTTTTTTTTTTTGGTACTGGAGATTGAACCCAGAGGCATTCTACCTCCAAGCTATACCTCCAGCCCGATTTTATTTTTTTTTTTGGAAACGGGGTCTCACTAGGTTGCTGAAAGCTGCACTAAGTTACCAAGGCTGGCTTCGAACCTGCAATCCTCCTGTCTCAGCCTCCCAAATACTGGGATTACA
Organism: Glis glis; assembly: GCA_004027185.1. Classification (NCBI taxonomy): domain Eukaryota; kingdom Metazoa; phylum Chordata; class Mammalia; order Rodentia; family Gliridae; genus Glis; species Glis glis. The sequence continues at coordinate 41,943 of PVJS01007523.1, read as the reverse complement.
AGTGTGCACCACAACGCCCGACCCTAAATTCTCTTGGTATTTAAATAAGGATCAACTGTTTATCTCTGACAATAACAAGTGTGTGCGTGTGTGTGTGTGTGTGTGTGTGTGTGTGTGTGTGTTGGGGGAGAGTGGTTTTGTTTAAGGTTAATTTTTTGTTAGTTCTCAAGGCAAAGCTACAATTCTACTTGAAGCAAGAATGTGATTTCCTGCCAGGCGTGGTGCTGCACGCTTGTAATCCCAATACTTGGGAGGCTGAGACATGAGGATTGCAGGTTCAAGGACAGCCTCAGCAAACACTGAGACTTTCATCAACCTAATGAGACCCTGTTTCAAAATAAAAATAAAATAGGGCTGGGGGTGCAGCTTGGAGGTAGAATGCCTCTGGGTTCAATCCACAGTGACACACACACACACACACACACACACACACACATACACACAGAATGTGATTTCTAATACGATGATTATCCCAGTGAGGTCCCTGGACCAGCAGCATCAGCATTATCCGGGAGCTTGTTAGAAATGTGAATTCTCAGCCCTCAGCCCAGACCTCCTCAATCAGAAACCCTGGGGGTGGAGCCCCACAATCTGTATTTTAACAAGCCCTCCACATGACTTGGACACATGTTAAAGTTTCAGAACAACTGCCCTGATGTAACTCAGTCCAACCACTATATGCTGTTTTTTTTTTTTTTTGCGGTACCGGGGATTGAACGCAGAGGCATTCTACCTCCGCGCTACGCCCCCGGCCCTATTTTTTATGCTTTATTTTGAAACCGGGTCTCACGAGGTTGCGGAGGGCCTCACTAAGGAGAGAGAGAGACAGACAGACAGACAGAGCGAGAGCTGAGGCTGGCCACGAACCCGGATTCTCCGGCCTCCACCTCCCAAAGTACTGGGATTACAAGTGTGCGCCACCACGCCCGGCTGCTGTTTGTTTTAATACTGAAATCCACTTGACTCAGATTGTTATTATTGTTTGGTACTGGGGATCGAACCCAGGGGCATTCTACCTCTGAGCTACACCCCCAGCCCTTTCTATTTTTTATTTTGAAGCAGGGTCTCGCTAAATTGCTGAGGCCGGCCTTGAACCTGCAATCCTGGTCTCAGCCTCCCAATTACTCGGATTATAGGCATGTGTCACCACGTCCGGCCAGATTATTAAACTCTTTCCCTCAGCTGAAATTTGGATAATCTAAAAATCATTTTCCAAAAATTATGAGTGAAATAGTAATCTTATTAAAACTATATAGGTTTGTTTTTTGAAGTCCTTTATAAACTATTGAAATTGCAAATGACTTTTTAATATTTCAAATTCAGATCTAGTACCTCATGTTCCTATTTTATAGGAACAACTAAATAATTTTCAGAAAACATAATAACATAGTTAAAGTTGACTCACTCCAGGGTCCTCAATCAGAATTTTAATGGATGCATTCAAAATAATAAGAGATTTCCCAAGTATTTCTTAGGTTCAGTACATACTCAATATACCTTTATATGGGCATGATTTTATGACATTTCTAGGTCTTAAATCACCAAAACAAAATTTTATGCTCATTACATAGCAATTACCAGGGCAGGAAAGCAGTCCAATTCATGTTAGGAAGATTTTCAACAATAAAAAAAAAAAGCTCTCTGGTTAAATCTAGGTTACTCAAGAAATTTAGTTAAAAATTTTTCCCCAAGGACTTCATAAAATTTTAGATCCTCTTCAATAAATTAAAACAGCATCCCCAATGCCTCCTCATCAATTTTTTCTTTTATGTGTGGGGCAGAGAAGAATGCTGTATCGGTTCCTCCAACTCACATGTGTAACCTGCTACTTCAAGCAGACCCTGTGCCCTGTGTACACATGTGCTTTCACAACATTGTACTTCCTATGACTGTGAGGTATGCTAAAATGAACCTGAGTATAACAAGTAGCAGGATGGCTAAAGTAACTTCTATATCTGATAACCTCCTTGTAGATAGTATGCTGAGGTATGGATACCCATGATTATAGGCTAGCAAATACAGGATTTTCTGTGATGCAATAATTCACTTGCAAATAAACCACTTAGCATCCTTGCCTCTCTGCAGCCCCATTTCCCTAACTTCCATGCCTTACTGCATAATAGGCTACACACATCTATGGTTACAAATGGCACCAGTGCCCTCTGAGTGCCATCAAGTGACTGACATTGGTGACTGACATCAATTTAGGTATCAGTCCACCACTAAAGATTGTAATAATACTCATCCATCCATCCACCCACCCATCAATCCACATCCATTCACCTGTCCAACATCTTATGAGCCCCATCCACCAGGCATTCAGCTAGGTGCTGATATTCCTGCGACACAAAACACTTAGCTTCCTGGATATCTGATCAACATGATGAAATCGTAAATGTTGAAGCTTATGCAGAAACTTAAAAAAAACTTTATTGAGGTATCATTTACAAATAAAATATATCCATTATAAGTAAACAAATTAATGACTTTCAGTAAATTTACAAGGTTAGGCAACTATTTCCATCTACAGTTAAATGTTATTACTCAAATATTAAGAAAATGGGTCAAGGGTAATTTCCTCTTTTAAAAAATTCTACTTTCCTCCATGTTCTGGAAACCCCACTGGCTGGCAAATGGGATCTGACTTTCACTGCCTGGGCTTGGTGCTACAGTCATAATGGAAAGGCAGAACTGTAATCTCTGAGCTGCCTCTGCTCACAGGTCTCGAATGTGCAATGAAAGCAATAGTTTTCAACCTTAGCTGCACCCTGCAATGAGCTGGAGAGATTTAAAACAGTGATCCCTGGCGTTGTCCTTCCATCCTGATGTTTGTTTAATCAGCCCAGGGTTCAGCCTGGACATCAGGATTTTTTAAAAGGTCAACAGATGTGATGGATACACATCCAAGACTGAAAACAAACAAAAGATTCAGGATTCAACCTAAAACTGATTTTGTTGTTTGGAGACAGCAGATACGGCTTTTGGACTTTCTCACTTACGTCCATTTTTACATTGCTATTTGTAATAATGAAAAATAACACTAGTGAGAACATAGCAGTTGCCCTTGAATACAGGAAGCAAAAGCACAAGCATATAGTCCCTTCCCCCTTTCCTGCCCAGCAGAAACTATAACAGAAGATCCACTCCATATTTTGCAATTTCTTCTCTTCACTTTCTGGAAAAGGCAATGCAATTCCCTAAAATGTGTCATCCCACCACACAGCACACTTTGTTCCTGTTGTTTTATAACATTCAAAATTCAGAATGTTCTGCTGACAGTATCTCTTTTTTCTCTCCCATGAGGGGCTCCTCTCCTCAGTTTTGTAGGCATCACAGGTCCTCTGACCTGAACAGCCCAGACCTTTCAAATGGCCTGATTTGCTTTAGGCCAGGGCTTCTCAAATCTTAATGCAAATATGACCACCGTGGGGGCAGCTTGTGAAAATGCACCTTCAGAGATTGTCCAGGTCTGGGCCGAGGCTGGATCCTGCATTTTCCCAAGTTCCCAGGTGATGTCCCTGGTGCTGGTCCATGAGCCACACTTTGACTAACAAAATTCTAGAGTCTCTCTACCTTTTCATTTGATGTTATTTACAGGTAATCTAGATTTAAATCATTGATACAACTATATCATTTATAGAAAGTTTTGTTTTTGTGGTGTCCAGGCAAAAGGACAGGTGTAGGCATCTGAAATCACCTTGATTTTCTTTCTCTTAATCTCAGTTTTCTTTGTAAAATGGAAAACAAAGTGGTTTTGCTTGATTACTATTTCAATACTAAAATTTCTTTGCTTCTATGTCTCGCAGCTGCATAATTATGGTATATTGCCACCTTATGTTTAATATTTCGAGTACAGAAGCTGGATCTAAAAGCATTTTAAGTAGCACAGGGGCTCCTTGAAATTTCAAGGTCACAATTTTCCTGAATGGGTGTTTGACTTGCTGTATGCACTTAATACTTGAGAGTGGATTATCAAGGGAAGAGAATTCAATTATAGCTACATGCACTCTTAAGGTTTTCAGTTTAGAAGGATTCCTTAACATTCCTCTTGATGAACAAGTGTTGTGCTGTATGTTAATGTTGAAAATAGAACCTAATTTGTTTTGCATAGAAACATCTATGGCGTTAATTATTGCATGACACTAACTCAGAAAGAGCTGTCCTCTGAGATTTTGATGACATTTACAGCCTGCTGATTTGGATAGGTCATCAGGAAACGTAATACCCCAGGGCCTTGGGGTGAGGTAGGTCTAAGTCTTTGTAAGCCCACGTATGAACTTTTCTTCTTTGTCTCTATGGAAATGCCCTGCTCCTTTGAGGCTCATGGCATCTCATGATACCCTCTCTCCAGCCTCCCTGCTGTCATTTACCAACCTCTAGCTTAGTCCTCATCGCTGGAGACCCTGGCCCCCAACACACACACAGTTTTCCTTGTACACCAACAGCTGTCATCCCTCTCTGGGACATCATCATTCCAGACAGTCAACCATTTGGCCTCAGGGTCTCTCCTTTCCTCGACTTATTCACCACAGGTGATGACTCTGTGCCTCCACTCTGCCTCAACCATTCACTTCCTGATATCTCCAAGCACGGTCCCCTAGCTTTCCACTAATCTTAAATATCCACACTGATAACTCTAGATAGCAAAATGAATCTGATCTAGGGACCTCACATTCCTTTTTCACTCCCCATCCTCCTGCTCCTGGTTCCTCTTTAAACCCAGCCTGGATTTCACAGTATATATTGTCACTCTCTTGAAAAGATCCTCAGTTCTTACTCTCCATCATATCTTGGGTATCTGCACCCACGTTGGTGAAGGTTGCTAAGGATAAATCACATAGCTGAGCTCATTAGTTTCACCTTAAACTCATGATCATCGACTTCACCTACCAAAGGCCAGTCTATCCATTTCTGCCCTGGAGACCATCCCTATTTGCCTCGCAAGGGGTGGGGGCTGACCTTTCAATCTTAACATAATCAAAACTGAACTCTTTTCCCATCTAGACCTGCTCCTAGTCACCCCAAATTTGCTCACCTCAGTGAATGGTTCCATTATCCACCAATCACTCAAGCCCAAAATCTGGGAGTCATTCTCTAGTCCTTTCTTTCTCTTACCCTTGACATAAAATCCCACACCAACATCTGGTCTTCAAAATACTTCTTAAATCCCTCTCCACTGACACCAGCCTAGTCCAGGTATATTATCATTTTCCATTTATTTTTTCTCTTGAGACAGATACTGTTGTGTTGTTCCAGGCTGGTCTTAAACTTGCTGGGGGTGGGGATGGAGGGGTGGGCTCCAACAAACCTCCTGTTGCAGTATCCCCAATAGCTGGAACTAGAGGTGTGGGCAACCATGCCCAGCTTGAAAACATTTCCTAAAGGGTCTGCCTATCTTATTTGTTCCTTTCCACCTTCCTGCTCATGACCTAAAAGGCCCTGAATGAGCGGGCCTCTGCTCAACTCTCTAACCTTGTCTGAATGACCCTGACTCCCTGTCACCCAGCGGCAGCATCCTCTTCTAAAAGTAGAAAAGACCACTTTCCCACCTTGAGAACTTTGCATATGCTGATCAATCTCTTTAGTAGAATGATTCACTCCAGAGTCCCCCCACCCTTTTCCTTTCACCTGTTAAATTTCCTCTATAATTGTATTTTATGTAATTTTTTATTTACTATCTCCCCCACCAAACAATAAGCTCCCTGAGGACACAACAATGTTTGTCTTGTCCATCACTGCCTCCACACTGTTTGGCACATGGTGACTAATCATGTAATAAACATTCTTTGTTATTGATTGCGTCAAAAAATGTCAGATCCATAGAGACAAAATAGGTGGGTCCAAACGGAGTAAGTGATATGTCAATGCCATGGTTATGTCAATATCTTGGTTACCTTAATGTCATGGTTACTGGCTGAGCAGGGAGTAAAGACATCTCCTTATTATCTAACTATATCCTTTATCACACTCACAGGCTTAGCCTTGCAAACTTGGTACATCCTCTTTCGTACTTTTCTGCATCATGTACAATATTTTCTATAAAAATTTGCCTTCATCTGTGCTATTTTTCAGTATTAAAATGCAATTATGCTCACTCCCCACAAGTACATTTTCCGTAGCACCAGTACAGTAAAAAGTGATTTGGACAAAGCTTGAAATTTCCATACTCCACCATGAGCTCACTAGATCATTACTGACATTGTCTCACTTCCCCACCCCCACAAGGCTGACTAGTTAAGAGGCAGAAACTGCAGCCATAGCAATGGTAGCCTGTGCAGTTGCTCTTACGTTTCTAAATATCTAGGATGAGATTTTTCTTCTTCAAATAGCCTCTCTCCAAGCTTTGAATTAACAGAGAGATGCAGAATAAAAAAAAAAACAAACATATAGCATCAGAGAAAGAAAAAATAAACAACAAAATAAAGGGGACCGACAGGGGAGAAGGATAGGGAGGTATTTTGGAGAGAACTAAAAAGGTTCCAGGCAATCCTGCTAATAGGACTAGAATCTCATCTAAGTCATGAAGGTGGGGTGGGGGGAAGGAGTCTGAATTCTTTTTCTCCTACAGTGATGAGCATTAATGAACCATGGCCTGAAATAAGTTTTTTTTTTCCATCTATAAAACTATCTGCCTACGGAGTAAAAACTGACATCAATCCTTCTCCACAGGGTGAGGGAGATAACAAATGGAAATCTCCCACAAAAATTCTCTTATCTCTCTGCTCTATTTTAAGAGCAAGATTTTTAGGGCATAATTTTCAACAAGTTTTGGCTGAGGCTGAACACAAGGCTCAAAGATAATTGAGGACACTCAAAGAAGAGACCAATTACTTCCTAACACAAAATGGCCTAAACACACCACGATTACATTACTGGGTAATAAAACGACTACTAGAAATACCTAGTCGCAAAGCAGCGCTGCATGATCACCCATGAAATGCGCTGCACCAACCCAAAAGTGGCAGGCAGACCAGAGTAACCTGCCTGTCCTTTCTCCTTCTGGCACATCCTACCTGGGACATGGTCTCTCCTGGCCTCCTTTCTCCAGGGCCCAACCTCAGGACTTCCAGGGAGCTCCGGGAAGACCAAGAGGAGTAGAAAGCGAAATCGGTGGCACACACTCCCTCTCCGCCCCTCCCACTGCCCACCTCCAGGTGCCAGGAGACCGGGAGCCCGCAGAGGGCGCGGATCCGGGGAGCTGGTTGCAGCGCGCGGCGCCCACTGCAGCTTGACCCTCAACTCTGCCGCCGCCGCCTCCGGTCGGATCTTCCCCAACCCGCTCACCTCGGCGCCCTCCCGCCGGGCAGGGGCGAGCCTTGGGCTGCCCGGGTTCGGTGCCGGCTTCTTCCCCAGGGCCGGGCCGGGCCGGGCCGGGCCGGGCTCGGGGCCTACGGACGCACCTCCGGGCGGCGGCGGCGGGCTGGCTGCCGCGGCGGTCGCGCTCCGGCTGCTTCCCCGCCTCCCCGAGCTGGAGGGAGCGGAGCGGGAGGAGGAGGAGGGCGGGCGGCGCGCCGGGGCGGCCTCGCGGGGACGCGCGCTAGGGGCTGCGCGCCGGAGGACGCGGGAGGCCGGGGGACGCGGGCTGCAACGGGGGAGCGGCCACCGGGAAGCCTGGGGTGGGAGGGCGCCCCGCGTGCGCTGGGGACCATGAAGCCACGCAGGAGGAGACGCAGAGTGCGCGGGGAGCCCCGGCCACACTGAGGACCCCGCAGTTTTGCAAAATCCAGCTCCGCGCAGTTGAGCGTCCTCCTTGCGCCTGTGGGGCTCCCCGCGGAGATGCCTTTCTTAGCAGCTCTAGAGGACAAGCCCACCTTATACTCCACTGCCTTTGAGATGTGTGGTGGTCGCCCGGCCGCTCTAGACTTTGCCGTTATTAACCTCCCCCAATTCCCACCTCTCTACTTAGTTCCCGACCAGCCTCCAAGAAACTGCGCTGTTTCTTCAAGTGCTTTTCTTCATCTTTGGGTTGGACGGTGTTGGAATAAAAGCTCAGAAATGCCCTTTCATGAACCACATTTTAAAACTCCCTCGGAGAGGAGGCTCCTCACAGCCCGGGGACTGCAGAGATTAGTCTGTGGACTCTGACCTTCTGCCCGAGCGTTGGTGTTGGGTAAAGAACGTTAGGCCCCAGTGAGGAGACCTGTGTTCCTGGGAAAGCTGCTGAGCTCCGAGGACACAGTGGCCTTGGGGATCTCTGAGCTGTAAAAGGCACCTTAGGCTCTGCTTCTGCTATTCTGCAGATTGTCTTCCTGCAGATACCACGTAGACAGGTATCTTTTATCTTTTGGGTAGAAGGTGACAGTAGAAAAAAAGAGATCTTTCTTATTGAATGTAAAATCAATTTTGTCAAAAATTCTCAAATCTGGGGGAAATTTTTTTCTAAACATTACTAAATTCCTATTTCAGCAAAAATAAGTTTAAAAATTATCTCTCCCAGTGGTTGATTAACTAGGAAAAACAAAACGAGAAGGGGGTCTTGGATCGATTTAGGGGCACTGCACTTTCCCCTCTGTAGTCCATACACAGGTTAACCTTTGCAAGGGCCGCTTTAGAAATACATCCTTTGTTTGACTTGAAATGTACCCCTCCCCCACCGCCAAATATTACTAAGGTTTAAAGTTTAGGTATAAGCTAAGCTTCTAGTAATGTGTCAGGGTGTGGGGATGTTGACAACTGGTAAACAAATGGAAACATTTTGGTAACTGGAAAATATCATCAATTTTTTTTCCCCCAGTACTGGGGTTTGAACTCAGAGGCATTCTACCTCAGAGCTACACTCCCAGCCCAATTTAATTTTTCTTTTTAATTTCGAAACAGGGTCTCTGCCGGGCATGGTGGCACATGCTTGTAATCCCATTACTTGGGAGGCTGAGACGGGAGTAACACAGGTTCGCGGCCAGCCTCAGCAACTTAGTGAGACACTGTTTCAAACTAAAAAATGAAATAGGGCTGGGGGTGTAGCTCCGAGGTAGAATGCTCCTGGGTTCAATCCCCAGCACGAAAGGAAGGAAGGAAGGAAGGAAGGAAGGAAGGAAGGAAGGAATGAATCAGGGTCTCACAAAGTTGCTGAGAGTCTGGCTATGTAGCTGAGGCTGGCTGGGAACCTGTGATCCTCATGTCTCAGCCTCCCAAGTACTGGGATTGCAGGCAACTGTACCATGCCCGGCCATTAAATTTTATATCAATTTTTATTTCACTTCAACTACTCTCAAATAATGAAATTAGTGAGTTTTCCCCTAGAACTTCTGGAGGACTAGGGGAAGAAATTGATGAATCTTAGCAGTTATTGAAAATAAGTAGCTTTTCTGTGTTACTAAACAAACAGTAGCATTATATTTTCCAAGTATCCTAAAATTTTAAGCTATTGTAGAAAACATAGATAAATCATGCATTTTAAATATTTTTCAAATTTGTGTTAACATGAGCTCTAATTACTCAAAAACTAAAGTAATATGTGAAATCATTTATCCCCAAGGAGAATGAATGAGTCAATAGTTTGCGGTTTCCAGAATGAATATCTGCTTTTCATATTTGAATGATTAAAATAAGCAAACATCCTTGGTGGAAAATCCTGTGTTGTCAAATGGATTCCAAAGAAATGCTGGTGTTGATGCAAAAGCATGATTCATGTTGGATCATTTCATGGCAACTGTGATTTTTGCCACCGTTTTTTCAGTTAGATTTCAGAGTTGAATAGTGATTTCGCAAGACTTTTCCAGGTCATGAGGTATTCTCTGAGAAATCTCTTCTGTTCCCTGAAGTAGTAATTTATTCCACCAAAGCGCAGCAATAATTTATTGAATGAATCTTTAGGGGCTTAGACGTGTTAACACAATTTTTTCTTTGAAGTTATCATACAATTGGATAACTTTAGAATGATAGTTCCTGAAGTGTGTAACTTGCAGCACTGGTGCACTCACATGTTCCACTAGCAATTCATTCACTACAAAAATATTTATTGCGTTCTTGCTATCTTCCCTGGCTGAAGCTCTTGGAACAATGGTGAAGATGACAGACAGTTACCTTTCCTTGATAGAATTTATGATTTGGTGGGGAAGATAAGATAGCAAACAAGTACAAATTTACAATTTATTTATACAAGTAAAAAAAGTGTAAACCATGATAAAAGAGTAGGCTTTGAGATAATAGGGAGAATCTCTTCATTTTTAGAGATTCACAATGCACATTAATGGATTAAAGGCTGTGAGAATTTCTATAATAAAGATATTCACTTAAGCCATTGCAACAAATTTCCAAATTTGAATATAGAACCTATGTTGTGAGCAATGTGTTTTAATAAAATAAAATGATTTTTGTGAAATGCTGCTTTTTTGAAATCAAAGAATCCAATGAATATAAAATTCTATTAATATTACCTTACATTTGTCAATTACCTTACATTGTCAATTTACCATACAATAACCTTATAATTACAATTGTCCTTACAATTACCAATTACCAATTGTTCTTACAATTACCAATTTACCTTACAATTTTGTTTGAAGACAGATTGGTGTATAAACATTTATAAATCTATTAAAGTATATGAATGCATATCTATACAAAACATATTTTGTAATTTACATGTTTCATGAACGTATTTCCATATATTAACATGGTCTAAAGTCTTAGCAATTTTTAACAGCTAGATAGTCCATAATATTGGGGTACAGAGTAGTATTCCTAACCTTAAAGTTTTAGGAAAGTATATTTTCTAATTCCTTTACCATTATAAGTAACAGTGCATTAACTTCTTTGAACAATTTACTCTTCAGGCTATTCTTCAGGTTATTAAGAGGAGGGAATATTTCTTTAGAATATATTCTATAATATGGATTTATTAAATTAAAATAAATTTTATGCTTCTGATTATAAATCCCCATATTTCTTTCTAAAACATTTAAAAATTGTAATGGAAAAATATGGATGTACTTTTACCTTTTAAATTTAGTATGTTATTGGCAGTGAATTTTATTATTTGTATTTGTTTAAGTAGATTAAAGAAGCTTGAAAATCTATGCAATCAGCCAGGTGAGGTGACGCACATCTGTAATCCCAGTACTTGGAAGGCTGAGACAGCAGGATCAAGGCTGAGACAAGAGGATGAGTTGCCTCAGCAACTCATCAAGGCTCTCAGCAACTTAGAAAGGCCCTGTTTCCAAAAAAATAAAATAAAATAAAATAAAATAGGGCTGAGGGTGTATCCTGGATGTAGAAGGTCCCTGGGTTCCATCCCCAGTATCTCTCTCTCTCTCACACACACACACACACACACACACACACACACACACACACACTCTATGCAATTTAAATTTATCCTTAGAGCAGGGCTTGGTGGTGCACGCTTGTAATCCCAGTACTTGGGAGGCAGAGACTGGAGGATCAAGGTTCACTGGTCAGCCTCAGCTACTTAGTGAGGCCCTCCGCAACTTCGTGAGACCCGGTTTCAAAATAAAGGATAAAAAATAGGGCCAGGGGTGTAGCTCGGAGGTAGAATGCCCCTGGGTTCAATCCCCGGTACTCCTAAAATAAATAAATAAATAAATAAATAAAAATAAAATAAGTTTATCCTTAGGAAATAGCAAAAATACCTGGAAGAATTTGGGTAGCTTTGACATTATTCCATAAAAGACCTTAATACTATTTCCCTCCCAATGTGCCCCTCCTCTGTGAATTCTGCTATACTAACTTTATGATAAGCAAATAAATTTATCTTTATATATATACTTTATATTTATCTTCATATATATATACTTCATATATATATATAATTTAACTGGTGCATTATAGTCTCACATCATGATGTAGTTCACAGTGATAGTGATATATATGCACACAACACTTAATGAGTTTTCCTCAGCTCTACCCCCATTCCCTCCTTCCCCATACAGGGTATTGAGACTGGCATTGATATTCTAACATATGTTACATAGCATCAATGAAAGTGATTCCTTCATTAATTCTCTTCCCCACACACCTCCCTCGCTCCATTGTTTCTCCTCCATTATTTGAACTCTCTGGTATTCCGATTTCCCCCTAGCTTCTGCATATGAGAGAAAACATATGACCCTTCACTTTCTGTGACTGGCTAATCTCACTTAACATAATGTTCTCCAGGTTTATCCATTTTCCTGAAAATTACATAATGTTGTTCTATTGCTGAGTAGAATTCCATTGTGTGTATATCCCACAATTTTGTAATCCATTCATCTGTTGACGGACACCTAGGTTGATTCCATAATTTGGCTATTGTGAATCGTGCTGCTATAAACATGGATATGTGTATATAACTATAATGTTTTGATTTCATTCCCTTTGGAAAGATAACCAGGAGTGGTACAGCTGGATCATATGGTGGATCTATTCCCAGTTTTCTGAGGAATCTTCATACTGATCTCCATAGTGGCTGCACTAATTTGCAGTCCCATCAAAAGTGTAGAAGAGTTCCTATTTCCCCACATCCTCGCCAGCATTTATTGTTTTTTGACTTCTTGATGACTGGCATTCTGATTGGGGTTAGATAGAATTTCAGTGTAGTTTTGATTTGCATCTCCTTGATTGTTAATGATGTTAAACATTTTTTCATGTATTTATTGGCCATTTGTATTCTTTTGTGAAGTGTCTATTTAGTTCCATTGCCCATTTCTTGATTGAGTTATTTGCTTTTTTATTGTTAAGTATTTTAAGTACTTTGTATATTCTAGATATTAGTCCTCTATCAGAGGAATAGCTGGCAAAAATCTTCTCCCATTCTGTAGGCTCTCTCTCTAGACTCTTGATGGTTTCCTTTGATGAGCAGAAACTTTTTAGTTTAATGCCATCTCATTTATTAATTCTTGTCTTCATTTCCTGAGCTTTAGGGGACACAAATTTATCTTAAACTATGAATGTGCTCAGAAAAGTCAAGATAAAGCATTGTCTTGAGGTCTTGGATTGTAGTAGATCAGCAAAGTTGAACTAGGAGCAATGTTAAAAAGAGGAACCAAAATTTGAATAGATACCTAATGTAAGATGGCCATTTGGGGGGTATTCTTTTAAGAAGGGAAATCCTTGCAAGTATTCAAAAGGTATTGATCAGGCAGAATATGAACATTTCTTCATAGCTTTGAAGTAAGCAAGAAAATATGTAGGCAGCTACCTTGACCACTGGGCTTCCAGCATTTGATGATCTGGGCAGAATTCATAAATACTGGCAGCCATTTTTATAGTTTTTTTTTTAATGATGATAAGATTCTCCTTAGTAATAAAAATATAATCATATCCTCATGCTTTATATATAAACATATACTGATGTTTTAATTTTAAATGCTAATGAGGCCTATCTTCTCATTCATACAGTATGTGCCTAATTCTGCCTATTGGTAGGAATTTAGCCCATATATAAACTGGTATTTAAGTTGGCATTGATATTCTCACTATCTCACTATCTCATTGATAGTGTCAATGAAAGTGATTTCTTCATTAATTCTCCCCCTACACACACACCTTCCCCTAGACCACCTCACTGGCTCCACTGGAGTTTCTCCTCCATTATCTGAAGTCCCTCTGGTATCCCGATTATTCCCTAGCTTCCGCATATGAGAGAAATATCTTGAGGATATTAGAGTTCTCTATCAAACACTTAAAATGTGTATTTTTTAAAAAATGAGATTAAAAATTTCCTTATAAGCACATTTGATTTGGGATCTCATGAGTGACCACCTTACAATTGAGTACAACCATGCAAACCATGATTTTTTGCATTTATCTTTGCATTGGTGCCTAGCGGTATCACCCTGTCAAAAACTTTTATGAGTGAAAACTCTTGTAGCAGAGCAATAAAAAGATGAATTACCCAATTACAAAATGGTCAAAGGATTTGAAAACACATTTCTCTAAAGAAGATAGGCAAATAGCCAATAAGCTCATGAAGAGATCTATGACATCATTAGTCCTTAGAGAACTGCAAATCAAAACCACCTGTGATACTGCGTCATTCCAAGAAAGGCATATCATATTGCCCAGTATGTACACGGCCTTGGGTTTGATTCCCAGTACTGGGGAAAAAAATTCAATCTCACAGTGTTAAGTGTTGGTGAAGAAGTGGAGAAATTAGAAGCTTCATACATTGATGGTGGGAATGTAAAACGTGCAAGTTACTTTGAGAAACAGCTTGGCAATTCCACTCCTAGTTACATACCAAAGAGAACTTTAAACATGTTTTCACAAAAAACTTGCACTCAAATGTTCACTGCAGCATTATTTTTAATAGGTCAAAAGGGAAATCAATACAAATACTTCCTTGGTGAATGTATAAGCGAAATGAAGTGTATCCATACAATGGGATAGTGTTCATCTATAAAAAGGAATGAAGCATTGTTATAGATTACAACATAGTTGATGCTGAACAATTATACTGAGTGAGAGGTGCCAGATCCCCAAGCCCATACTTTATGATTCCATTTATATAAAACATCCAGAATAGGCAGCTCCATACAAAAAATTAGTTTAGTTCTTGCTACTCGACCAGCTAGTGGAGAGGGGAATGGGGAAGGACTGCTTAATGACTATGGGGTTTCTTTTTGGTATGATGAAAGTATTCTGGATTAGATAGTTGTGGTGTGGTGGTTGCACAACTTTGTGAATACATTAGAAGTCAGTGAATTGTGCACTTCAAAAGACTGAATTTTATAGTATGCGAATTCTATCTCAATAACAAAGAAAAAAATTAATCAGGAATTGTCTTCAAGGAAAAAAAACTAGAGTGAAATGATGTAGACTTAATTTCTAACAGGACATTCCATTCAAGTTAATACCAACTGACATTTCTGCATTCCACCAATGTACGTTTAGCAGTTGACAGAGGTAAAAATGTAATGGGAGAAATTACTATCCAGCTCATCTTAATTTAGGAATGTTAAATCCAGAAGATCTACATAGTTGTAGTCAGTACCATACTCACATTACAAACGGCAACTTAATTTCTGTCAAACAATATCATTCTTTACTTAGCTGTCTGCAATTTTTGTGAAATCCACCTCTGCCACTCATCAGTTTTGCAACTTTGAACAAGTTACTTCAATTCTCTGGCTAGGTATCCTTATCTGTTAAGTGGCGATAATAATTGTGTCTACCTCACAGAGTTGTTGTGGCTATTAAATGAGTTAGTATATGTAAAGAACGTACTTTGTATTAAGTAATATATGTGTTATATATTATTATTTAAGAATTTTGTAATTTTGTTTTGATTTTAAAGTTATGTACAAGCTCTAATAATAAGGAATTTACAATTAGTTTTGTATTTGAACATATTCATGAAATTAAAAAAAACCAATAATGTGGCCACTGAGGGTCCCTCCCCCCTTTTCTTTAAAAGCAGTTAACACGTTACTGAAAATTTGGAAGCAGGAGTCTAAACCAAACTTTGGAATTTCTTCTCCTCCACACTCCTTTTATACTCTCCACTGCTTCACAGTTGTCATGTTTAAGTTTTTTTCCTTTTTCTTTTTTGTGCACTGGGAATTGAACCCAGGGGTGCTCTACCACTGAGCTACATCCCCATATTTTTTTGAGACAGGGTCTTACTAAGTTGCAGAGGCTGGCCATGAACTTCTAATTCTCCTGCTTCAGTCTCCTGAGTAGACATTTAAGTCTTAAAAATTAATAAGGATTAGCTGGGCGTGGTGGTGCACGCTTGTAATCCCAGGACTTGGGAGGCTGAGACAGGAGGATCCAGGTTTGTGGCCAGCCTCAGCTACTTCGTGAGGCCCTCTGCAACTTAGTGAGACCCTGTTTCAAAATAAAGAATAAAAATAGGGCTCAGAGGTAGAATGCCCCTGATTTCAATCCCCAGTACTGCAAAAAGAAAAAAATTAATAAGGATCAACCACACCCAATTTTAGTTGGCTTGTTAGTAATTTAGAGTTATAGTTGGAATACTAGTGGGTAAATAAAAAGACTGTATGTTTCAGTGCAAATTAGTGTGGACCAAGAGAGTGTCTTCAGCAACTTATGTGAACCTTGAGCAAACTGCTTAACCACTCTGACCCTTAGTTATATTGTCTTTAAAATGAAAGCTGGTCTTTGAGTCACTTTAAGGTTTAAAATTTCATAACAGTTAATATGCCTATTATTATTTATTCTATGATAAGTTGCCAAGCACTTCTAGTACTCGGTAGAAAAAGTATGCCTTTGAAAGAGCCTTAAAAGTGTGCCTTGTAAAGAGCCAAACTTTCATGACATATCATCCAGTTGGAAGTTGTTGGGTGTTTGTTATGCCCTTCTCTCATTTTCTGACATCAGTCTGAATACACAATTAAACTTTGCAACGTAGCAGAGGAATATAGTCAGGAGTAGGGAATATTTTGATTATCTGCAGATTGAAAAGTCAACTAGAAATTTCACATTTGCCTGCACAGTATTAAAGAGTCACTTTGGGGTCTCTCCCCCATTTTCAATCTATCATATTCTTTTGGTGTTATTTTGAACACCTTTTTTAATATGTATTTATCTGTGTGTGTGTGTGTGTGTGTGTGTGCATGCGTGCTTGCGTGCGTAAGAGAGAGAGAGAGAGGAAGAGAGAGAGACTGGGGATTGAGCCCAGGGGCATTCTAACTCCATCCTACACCCCCAGCCCTATTTTTATTTTTATTTTAAAACAGGGTCTTGCTAGGTTGATGAGAGTCTCACTACTTGCTGAGACTGTCCTTGGACCTGTGATCCTCCTGTCTCAGCCTCCCAAGTACTGGGATTACAGGTGTGTGCCACCACACCCAGTTCTTGGGCACCTTTTTGACCAGCTTTACATAAAATATGGAAACCACCGTGGTTGCTGGTGTCCCAAAATGACCTCCAAGTGAATTATACCTTTTGCTAATCATGCCCTTGTATACACTTCCCCTACACTGAATCTGGGCTGGCCTCATGTTATGATTTAGATCTGGAATGTCCCCCAAAACCTCATGAATTAGGCAATTTAGCTAGGTTTAAAGGAAGGGCATGGCTGGAAATGTGTCACTGGGAGCATGCATGGCTTTGAGGACTCTATCTGGTTCTGGCCACTTCCTGTCTTTATCTCTCTTTCTCTGCTTCTGGAAGCAATGACTGAGAGGAGTTTTCTCTGCCACGTGCCCTCAGCACTATGGTTTCTATCTTGGAGCCAGCTGACAATGGACTGAACCATGAGCCAAATAAACCTTTCTTTCTCTAAGTTGTGCCTGTCAGATATTTTGGTCACAGTGACACAAAAGCTGACTAAAACGCCGCATATAACAAAAAGGTTGCTGCTCTGTACAACAAATAGCTTGGTGATGCTGTTTGACTTCTAAGGCTAGATCACAAGAAGACTTGTAGTTTCTCTCTCCCTCCCTTGGAATGCTTACTCTGGGGAAATGGAGTAACCAGGTAAGAAATTTATCCTGAGATCACCATGCTGTGAGGAAGCCAAAACTAGCCATAGAGAGAGATCAAGTGAAGGGATAGATGCCTGGCCAGCCCTTGGCTGTTCCGGTGTACCCAAGAGAGGTGCAATTCATGTGAGTGAAGAAGCTTTCTTAAATGCCCAACATGATCAAACCTTCAGAAGACTTCAGCTCCAGCTGTATCATCTGATGGCAGCAACACGAAAGACTCCAAGTGAAAGTCACCAACCTGAGGTGAGTCAACTCTCAGAAATATCAAAAACTTGTTTTGAGCTGTCAGATATGGGGTAATTTATTATGCAGTGGTAGATAACCAAAATAAGGACCAAAAAGTGATCCTTTACTTTTTTGATCAATAATATTCTATTTCTCATATTAACAGCTTAAAAACTTTTTCAGATGTAAGCCCTTTTTTTCCAATAGACTGTTTTCTTCATTGCATCATTATTTTTTAAAAAAACACAAAGATATTATTTCATGTTTTCATACCATTTCATCATCTTTTTGATGTTCCATTTGTAATAGTGGGTTCCAGGAATAATTCATTTGCCTCTAATGTTACAAATCCATGTCAATACCTGATGAAAGAAACCAGTTTTAAGGAACAAACCCAACTGCTGCTTCTATAAACATAAATGTTTGACCTTTCTGACAGTAAAGGGATCAGAGGGGATTAGTAATGGAAGAGATATTAAAACAGGAGTCTATTTTAGTCTCTGTTTTATTAACTTTTAAATTGTATTTAACCTAGTTCACTTATTTTAAAATACATTTGAGTGCTTGAATTTTATAACTCTCAATCCTACTATCTCTGAAAAGAGATCACTACCTATTTCTAAACAAATGTAAAAATTGATCATAGTGTCTATAAGTAACAAAGAGCTCTAGAATATCTAGTTTCATATGATACACCAAAATGAATTTTATGTAGGTTTAAGTATTAAAATTTAAAGACCACATGATAAAGAAAATTAGAAAAAACAAATATTTGTAGTATTTCTGATGGGGAAATAAGCTTGAATATATGGAAGGAATCTCAAAGATAAAGAGTTGTGATTTTTTTGCTTTGTTTTGTTTTTGTGTATTGGGGATTTGAACCCAGGGACATTCTACCTCCGAGCTACACCCCCAGCCCTATTTTATTTTTTGTTTTGAAACAGGGTCTTGCTAGGTTGCTGAGAGTCTTGCTAAATTGCTGAGGCTGTCCTTGAATCTGAAATCTTCTTGTCTCAGCCTTCCAATTACTGGGATTACAGGCATGCACCACCACATCCAGCTAAGAGTTGTAATTTTGACTAAATAAAATGTAAAGTTCTTTATACTTAAAAAAATACATAAAGTAAGGATAAAGATTTACTATAAATTTAACAAAAGATCAATGTCTTAAATATTTAAAGTAGCTCACATAAATTAATGGGCAAAATAATTGAATAAGCTTTTTTTTTTCAATACTAGCGATTGAACCCAGGGGTATTTTACCTCTGAGCTATACCCCCAGCCCTATTTTTTGTTCTTTATTTTGAAACAGGGTCTCACTAAG
The DNA here is from genome assembly GCA_004027185.1 of Glis glis. Taxonomy (NCBI): domain Eukaryota; kingdom Metazoa; phylum Chordata; class Mammalia; order Rodentia; family Gliridae; genus Glis; species Glis glis. Next base: position 23,004 of record PVJS01007523.1, on the reverse strand, counting down.
TTGCAGAGGGCCTCACTAAGTAGCTGAGGCTGGCCTCAAACCTGTGATCCTCCTGTCTCAGCCTCCCAAGTACTGGGATTATAAGCATGTGCCACCATGCCCGGCTCTTAAATAAACTTTTTAATAAAGAAGAAAAAACTGTTGAATAAAGAGGGACACTAAATCAGGTACTATTTGCAAACTTTCCATAATCTTTACATTCTTTTTCTGAAAATTAATTTTGAGTAATCAAGTATTTCTCTGGCAAAGTAAATCACCAAAGGTTTTACTATTTAAGGGACCTCTTTAAAAATTTCAATATTCAATATATGTATTAGGCCTTATTATTTTATTTTATTATTTTTTGTGGTACTGGGGATTGAACCCAGGGGCATTCTACCTCTGAGCTACACCCCCAGCCCTTTTTTATTTTTTATTTTAAAACAGGTTCTCCGTAAGTTGCTGGAGACCTTGCTCAGTTGCTGAGGCTGGCCTCCAACCTGAGATCCTCCTGTTTCAGATTCCCAAGTACTGGGATTACAGGCGTGCACCATCACACCTGGCTAGGCCTTATTATCTTAATTCCTAGGTTATTTTACAGCTGCAAATTTATCCATTTTATGATCCTTAATGTTTTGAGATTTACATCTATCTTTCTTCAGGATATAATTGAATTAAGAAGATCTATGTTTTATTTTAAAACAGTAAGTAATAATTTTTACATTTTTGTGGCTTTTTCTCCAACTAATTTATTCTACAAATGTTAATTGAATGTATTTTGAGTGCCATACTCTAAGGAACTGAGAACATAACAACAAGCAAAAAGGACAATAAAAATCCCTGCCTTCCTGAAGCATGCCTTCTCCTTGGGTCTGTCAGCCATGTGCATGGTAACATATGCCCAACGGCTCCCGGCTCCCGGGGCTGAGGAGTAGAATGGGGAGGGGGCTCTGGGGGTGGTGGTGAGTAAAATTCATCTTATACTCTGTTCCCACTTATGCCCTTTGCAAAAACATAATTGCTCACCAAATCCTGTACATGAGGTAGGTACCGAAGATGAATCCTTAATTCTACTGAAGGAAAACAGACAATAAACAAGCTATATACATAAGAACATAGAGTGTGTTTGATGATGATAAATGTTACAGGAAAAACTCAAGTAAGGAAGGGAAATAAGGAGTGTGGCAGGAAGGGCCTGCAAGGTGCCATTTTAGTAAAAAGTGCTAGATGAGTATGTGAGCCATGTAGGGAAAGGTGTCTTATCAGGGGTGAAATCACGTGGAAAGACCCTGTGGTCAGATAGGAGCATGTCAGGAGAGCAGGGCAGTTGGGCTGGAGCAGACTGAGGGAGACTCTTTAGTTGGAGGTGAGGTCAGAGAGCTTGATTGGAGGGTGGAAGTGGGGAACACAGAGGAGCCTTGTTTAGGGCTTTGCAAGCTAAAGTAGGGAATTTAATTTTTATGCAGAGTGAGATGAGAAGGCAGGATGGGATCTGATTTACATTTTAACAGACTAGCTACAGACTGAAGGGACACACAGACAGAAGCAGGGAACCAGTCAGAGGACTACTGTAATAATCCAGGTGAGAGGTGATAGTAGTATCTACAAAAGCAGTAGGATTAGATTTTGGGTAAATGCAGGATTATATGTTCTAAAAGGAAGAACCAATGGAACTTGATAGTGGCTTGGATGCAGGATCTGATAGAAGATAGGAGTCAAGGACACTGCCAAGGTGTTAGGCCTGATCAGTGGGAGGGTTAGAGTGCTAATGTGCCATTCACCAAGAAGGGGGGATTGTGTGAAAACCAGATTCAGATGGGAAATAGGCCTGGAGTTCAGCTTTGAGAATGTTCTGGTAGAGATAACAAGCAGGGACTTGAATGTTCGAGTCTAGAGTTCAAGGAAGAAGTCTGATTTAAATATAATAATTTAGAGTTATTGGCATAGATACTATTTAAGCCATGAAGTTGTTGCTGGAGTAAGAACAGCTAGAAAGAGAAGCACTCAAGGACTGAGTGCTGGAACATTCCATTGTTTAGTGGTGAGACAGTTCAGGAATAAAGGGCAAAGAAACTAAGAAGATGTAATTAATGAGATAAGAAAAAACCAAGACAATCAAGTGTCCTATAAGCCAAGTGAAAAGAATACTTCAAGGAAAAAGGGCTAATCAGCTGTGTCAAATGCTTCTGAGTGCTCAAGTAGGATGGAATGATTTAAAACGTGAAGTTATTGGTAACTTCCCTGATATGAGCTGGTTCAGAGAATGTGAGAGCAGAAACTTGAAAGCACAAATACAGATGACTCTTTTTAAGAATTTTGCTGTTAAATGAAGAAATGGAACCTGGCGTGGTGGCACATGCCTATAATCCCAGTACTTGGGAGGCTGAGACAGGAGGATCGCAGGTTCAAGGACAGCTTCAGCAAGTACTGAGACTCTCATTAAACTAGTGAGACCCTGTTTCAAAATAAAAATTAAAAAATAGGACTGGGGGTGTAGCTTGGAGGTAGAATGCCCCTGGGCTCAATCTCCAATATAAAAAAAAACAGAATGAGACATAAGAAAATATATTAAGGTAATTCATCATAGTTAAAGTGAAAATTATATGATCTCAATTGATGCAGAAAAAAACATTCTGTATATTTCCATTTATGAAAGAAACATTTTTTGTGGTACTAGGAATTGAACCCAGAGGCATTCTACCTCCGAGCTACACCCCCAAACCAATTTTATTTCTTATTTGGAAACAGGGTCTCACTAGGTTGTTGAGTGCCTCGCTAAATTGCTGAGGCTATCCTTGAACCTGCGATCCTCCAGTCTCAGCCCTCCAAGTACTAGGATTACAAGCGTGCGCCACCATGCCCAGCAAAATAAACATTTAATAAACTAAGAATACAAGAATACAAGGGACTTTCTTAACCTGCTATCTAGCCTGCAAAAAAAAAAAAAAAAAATCCTACAGCGGTCCTCACAATTCCCTATGCAATATTGAAAGCATGACCTTAAATAAGGATGCTGTCTATCACCATCATCGTTCAATGTTGTACTCAAAGTCCTAGTTCGTGTAGCAAGGAAAGAAAAATAAACAAAAGGTATAATGATTGAAAAAGAAGAAACAAAATAGTCATTATTCCTAGATAAAATGATTTTACATTAGTATAACTCAATGATCCATGGAAAAACTACGAGTTTCTTTACTTTTTATTTTTTATACTTTTATTGGTGCAATGTAACTATACACCATAGTGTGATTCAAAGTGATACAAACATACATTCAAACAGCATTTGGTGTGTTTCCTTCCACTCCCCTCCTCCTCTTCCCTTTCCATACATGTTAGTGAACTTGGTAGTGAAACCTTCTTATATGGACTTAACCTTATTTGAACTGTTCTCTTCCTCAATCCTTGTTTTTCCCCTTCCACTATTCTATTGGTTTCTTTCGCTTGACTGAAGTCCCTTTTGCTTCTTATTTTCATTCTAGCTTCCACATATAAGAGAAACCATGAGATTTATTAATAAGAGTAAGTCAGTTGCATATCTATAAAGTAGCAAACAGCAGTTTAATAATGCAATTAGGAAAGATACCATTCATGACAGCAATCCAAAATATCAAGTACCCACTATAGAGCTAATGAAGGATGTGTAAGCTCTTTAAGGAGAAAAGTACAAGCCATATTGAAAAGACATTAATGGATATCCAAATGAACATAAAGATCCTAATATGTATTGTGAAAACGCAACTGTCCCCAGATATATTAGGTTAGTGCAGTTCCAATCAAAACCCAATCAGAATTTTTCATGGAACTAGTCACATTAATTCTAACGTTGGTATGAAGAGCAAGAGGTCAAGAATAGTCGTGAAATTCCCAGAGAAGAAAAACAATATAGGATGATTTGACTTCCCAGATATTAAGGATAATTATACCGCTATGAAAATTGTGCAACACAGGGTTAGACAGACAAGGGAACAGAAGAGGAAGGGCTAAAACTGACATAGGCATAGAGAAAATAACTTGGTACATGACAGAGCAGGCCTTGTATGTCAGTGGGAAGGAAGGGTTACTATGTTGACTAATGAAAAATAATTTTATGAAAAGAAAATGTACTTTATTCACAAAAAATCAATTCTAAGAAAATTAAAGTTTTACTATGAAAAGGAAAACTTGGAAATAGTTAAATATCATTAATGAATAAAATATAAGAGAATATCTTTGTAACATTTGAATAAGGATCGATTGATTAAATAAGACACATATACAAACCAAAAAAGGGAAAAGATGTATCCATTTGCCATAAAAGTCAAAACTTCTTCATAGTCAAAAGAAACCATATAGAAACTGAAAAAGATTAGTCATACTGTGAAAAGATATGTGATATTTAAGCAAATAGTTTCCAAAAATAAGTATTCTAACAAATGCATCAAAAGAAACATCCATCCAAAAGAAAAACTATCAAATACATGTTAATGCTTCTGTTATATACCTCAAATATTTTTGCCTCAGAACCCATTGACACTTAAAATTACTGAAAAACCATGAAGAGCGTTTGTCTTAGAAGTTACAATTGAGAAATTTAAAAATGTATTTTATTTCAAATTCATAATAATAGACCAATTGCATATTAACATACATATTTTATGGATAGTATCTTCCAAGGTACAGAGAGAGAGAGAAGAGTGACATTGTTTTATATTTTTTGCAAATTTCTTTAATGCCTGGGTTAATAGAAGACAGCAGGATTCTGCTATCTGCTTCTGTATATAATCTGCTGCAGTATCACATGCCCTGCAGTCTCTGGAAAACTATACTCTTCACTTGTGAGAGGATGAAAATGAGAAAGGCAAATCAGCACAGAATTATTTTGAAAATCATTTTGTATAGGGATACACACCTGGGAGCTAAAATTGTAAAGGAAAATAAGGTATGACAAACCAAAAGTTCAGGATAGTGTCTCCCTCTTGAGAGCCGGGATGGGGAGTCATTTGGGATGGAGCAGCACTTAGAGGGCCTCCGAGACATTGATGTCTTATATGAATTATGTAAGAATGGTATAATTAAAAACATAAATTTCTAATGAAGTAAAACTCAGTTCAAAACAACTTAAACAATGAAAGAAGTGCATTGGCTTTCATAATTGAAAGATCCAGTGTTGGGAGCTTCAGGTACGGTATGATCTAGAGTCCACTCCTATAGCAGGAAAGAGGTCATCTTCCGTCAGGGTACATTAGGAAAGGATGAATGACAGAATGAAGAATCCCTGAGAGAAAATGAGTCTAAGCAGTAAGTTTTAGTAAATGCCCAGAGCCACAAAACATAAACAGGTACCAAAAATGTTTTAGCATTTCTTATACTTGAATTTTAAAATCCTTGTTTTTCCTGTTTGACTTTTGCTAACCTGGATTTCCAGCTGAAATGAAACTGAAGAGGCATAATGACTTAATTATACCCCAATTATTTTGTACCCATCACATTCCAACGTGCGCTGTAACTTTTTGCTGGAAAGATGTTTTGCTTCAATAGTAAGCCCTCCTTTTAAGTGTGATGGCATTCTGACTGAGAAGCAGTGTTAACATCTTGTTAAAATAGTGGCTTCTGTGTCTGTGTCCTGCCCTTTTAGTTTAGATGCTTCTACAGGTTGGAGTTGGGGCTGTGTTGATTTTTAATAGTATTGCAACTTTTCATTTATTTTATGTTGCTTTGTTATTTACCTTATTTTTTTTATTTTTCCAACTTCAAAATGTCAATGCAATATAAAATGTCTTCAAAACTAATTATGAAGGTCATAGTTTGTCATTTATTTATCGCAATTATGGAATTAGATAAGTGAAAGTTTCCCTTTTAAGTCTGGATGTTTACAAAGTTATTCTTGATAGTAATCTTTTCAAGGCCCTCTTAAACAGATTAAGCGCTATGTAATTTTATGTTTTCATCATGATGCAGGGTAATTAGGGATGTAAATGACTTTATTATAATTACATTTATTTTAGATGCAAGTAGCTATTTGATTCTATACTTAAGCGGACTGCACTAACAAACGAATGTAAATTTTTCATGATATTTTTGTCTCTACTCTCAATGTCAGCTTTAATTTTTTAATGCGATGAATATAGCAGCACCTGGAAGCAAAACTCAGAAGAATTTTCGTTGTGTCTAAAGTGCTATAAACTGATAAACTAACTAAACATTTGATGTAACTATGTTAAAAATATCTGTAAATAGGTTCAGAGTGAAGTCCTCACTAAAAATAAAGTATTTGAATTTTAGTGCAAAGTTTTTAATATCCTTTTTATGTCACAAAGCTTAAAAAATTTTTTTGTGTGTGTGTCATACTGGGGATTGAACTCAGGGACATTCTACCTTCTGAGCTACACCCTCAGCCCTTTTTATTTTCTGTTTTTTGAAACAGGGTCTCGCTTGGCTGCTGAGTCTCACTACATTACCAAGGCTGTCCTCAAATCTGTGATTCTCCTGTCTCAGCATCCCAAGTACTGGAGTTACAGGCATGCGCCAATATGCCTGGCTCAAAAATTTTAGTTATTATTTTTCTTCCTACTAAGTTTCTGGTTATATTTTACATAGTTAAACATTCTAAGGACATTTCTAAGCAAAGCATATGGATTATTTTTCAATCAAGAAAGAGAACTAGCTGCAAGTAAAAGTGCTGAACTTTATCAGTTATATAATATTTTTTCATTTTATGATCCAGTCACCATGGTGTTTGAATTCTAAACTTCCGGCTCATAATCTTGGCTGATAGTTTTATTAATTCCTTTGCAGCCAATGTGTGATATCTGCTCAAAAAGATTTTTTAGAAGCACAACTTCCATCTTACTTTTTCCCAGAGGGTAGTTTTTCTTCAGTCCGGAGGACTCGGCTCCTAACACGGGCTTAGGTGGAGGATGTGGGACAGGGTTGCCACCAGCAGGTCCTGTCCTCTCAGGCTTCACGGGATGGATTTCTGACCACCTCGCTGCGATGGCAGAACTCATGCAGTAATCTAGCCCGACATGTAGTTTGGGAAGACTGTAGGCATCTAAGACACTTGCTTCAGGAATTTTCCCACGGGCTGGGTTGTCCCCCATGTTTCCAGTGAGGAGCGTCTTGATGGCTGTGCTCTTAGACACTCACTGTGCACAGCTCCCCCAGTGAAAGGGCTGCATGTGGCCATGGCTCTTTTGACATGACTGCTGCTCTTTCTTTGTCATCTTGGAAGTGAAGACTTGAGAGACAAAATATTGTTTTTACTTGTCCATCTCTTTTTCTTTAAAATTATTTTAGCAATTTAATTATTTTTTATTTGATATGAAAACACTGTTTTGTTGGTGCTTAAACATTCAAAACTCTCCCTTGTGGGTAGTGTAAAAATACAGAATATTTAAGCTCTTCTCTAGTGTATTCCCTAGCTTCTTCTTTTATTCATCTTGCCCCTGTATTAGTCCTCTTTTTTACATCCTGTTGGCCTAGAACATGCTACTGTTAGTTCTATCTCTGGTGGATTCTACTAAATGGTCCACCTCTACTGATCGATCCACTGGTAAGATCCCTTTCCTTCTGAAACCTTTCTTGAGTTCTTCCAGCCCACATAAAACTCTTCTCCTATTATTTATGACAATATCCTTATTATTCACGTAGAATATGCATACTATTTTTTATTGTGCCCCTTTCTAGAATAACCTCTGGATGATTGTGTTTATCCAACCCTAGTGCTATACTTATCTCGAAGCCCTATAATACTGTCTTACTGGGGACTTGGTAAAGCTGTGCCAGATGGGCTCATTCCTTTAGAATGCTTGCCAATACTCTACCTGAGCGTGCTCCTGTCCTTTCATGATGAAGTTCAGTAGTATGAATTTCCTTTTGGCAAGACATCCTTGCAGGCAAGATACTATGAATACACGTTTCTACTAGGAAAGCAAAATAGAGACTGGAAGCCAAAACTCAAGGAATTCTGGCCAAAGACATAAACAGCCAAATTCTCTCTGAACTGTTTTCCTAGAAGCATTTGCATTGATTGCGCTTCAGTCCAAATAGGCTTCTTTAAAAGCAACAGAGCAGTATGTGGCAAATAGCGTTGCTATAGAGAGCTAGCTCCAAGTAGGAGTATTTAAGTGTTGGGTGAAATCACCTAGATTGTTGCTTCAGCAATCTGATTCATTTTGGAAAGCCACAGTTCATTTTCTGCAGGTCTGTAGTAGAAAGTGCATATCTTTTTAGAACTGGTTTATCTTTCTAATTATTGAGCCTCTGAAGCTAGAGTATTGAAAGGATTTCTAAAATATGCAAGTGTCATTGTACAGTGAGTAAAGCAAGAAGTCAATGGAAGCTTGGCATTTTTCCTTAATGTATACATTGGTCAGAAAGTCAATTTCCTAAAGAGGGTTAAGGTCATTTTTATCTATAATTGTTTGGCAGCATACAATCCAAAATCATACAACAACAAAAAAATTTTTTGTGGTGCTGGGAATTGAATCTAGGTGCACTCTACCTCTGAGCTATACCCCCAGCCCTATTTTTTTTTAAATGGGAAACAAGGTCTCACTAAGTTGCTGACAGCCTCACTAAGTTGCTTAGGCTGGCTTTGAACCTGTGATCCTCCTGTCTCAGCCTCCGAAGCCCTGAGATTACAGGCATGCGCCATCAAGCCTGGCTTAAACAAATGTTTACTAATTGCAACTAAACCTGTCTTGGAACAAGAAGAAATGTAAGCCATAATCCTTGCCTTTAAGAAGTTTGCAATACAGATTAGTAGATAACATGCATTATTTATTGAAGTATGAATTCATAACCGAAAAAAGCAGTACGAATTGGCCCATGTGTACAGTTATACTTCTATCACCTTGAAACCCATCAAGATGTATGATTACAATGTACCAATAAAAAGTAACTAAAAAATAAAGCAGTATGCCATTATTTTTCAATGAATGATGCAGCAAAAATATTGCCATGCAAGTGGAGGGGAGAGGAAGGATTCCTTTGGGCTAATGACTATGGGGATCCATATGGAAGTAAACTCTGAGTTGAGGAATGGACAAACTTTGAATAAAGAAAAAGAGGGAAAAAGGTATCCTTGGTAAATAAAGAATGTTAACAGTGTGGATAAGGCCATGGAGACAAAGCTATATTGGGAAGAGTGTTGGAAAATTGTTTTTTCAGGGAGGTAAAAATTATAGGTGAAACTAGAAAAGGAATTGGGAGTTAGATTGTAGAAGAGGGTGAATGCCAGGCTTAGGACTGGTTTAAGACTATAGTGTACTTAAAGGACATACATGGTTTTTCTGTTCCACATCCCTCCTTTTCTGATTCATTAGTATGATGAAGGTGACACCATTCTTCCTCGATAGCCCCAGGTAGAGCACATGACCCAGCTCTGCTCAACTAAGGGAGTCCATTCCCTTGGTCATAATTATTGGTTCAGCCAGGCATGGTGGCGCACGCGTGTAATCCTAGAACTTGGGGGGGGGCTGAGAGAGGAGGATCGTGGGTTCGCGGCCAGTCTCAGCTACTTAGTGAGGCTCTCTGCAACTTAGTGAGACCCTGTTTCAAAATAAAGAATAAAAAATATGGCTGGGGTGTAGCTCAGAGGTAGAATGCCCCTGGGTTCAATCCCCAGTACCACACACACAAAAACTTATTGGTTCAGATGTGGGCCCATTATCTAAACTGAGCCAACCAGGAATATCTCTAGAGCTTTTTCTGCTAGACCTACTGGGAAAGATAGCCCTTCCTTCAGGAATCCTAACACCATCTTTCCTGTCTCGTTGTGTGGAAGCCAGCCTCCAACATGTTCCCCAGTGTTTCCTCTTGGTATTTATGCCCTCGTATACTCCTTCCCCATATTGTATCAGGGTTGGTCTGTACAATGAATGAGTGTACAACAGAAGTGGGGTTATGCTATAAATGAACCTAGGTAGGGAAAGATGCTACAGATTCCAAAATGGAATCAACAGGGACTTGATAATTGATTGGATTTTTATTTTTATTTTTATTTTATTTTTTGCGGTACCGGGGATTGAATCCAGGGGTGTTCTACCTCCGCGCTACGCCCCCGGCCCTATTTTTTTTATACTTTATTTTGAAACTGGGTCTCACGAAGTTGTGGAGGGCCTCACTAAGTAGAAAGAGAGAGAGAGAGAGAGAGAGAGAGAGAGAGAGAGAAAGAGCTGAGGCTGGCTATGAACCCGGATCCTCCGGTCTCTGCCTCCCAAAGTACTGTGATTACAAGCGCGTGCCACCACGCCCGACGATTAGATTTTTAGATGTAAGGGAACAGAAAGTTTTTCAGTTTGACAAAATGGTTATATCATTAACAGATGTAATGGTGTCTGGAAGGAATTTATTTTGTTTTTGTTATTGTAGGAGACAAATAGGAGGAGATAAAGAATTCACTTTCACGTCAAGCCTCTAGATAGCAACATTAGGAACAGTCGTGAGTTATCTGTCACTGTATGATTCCTTATTGAGAATGGTGGAGATTAGACTTGTAATATAACATCTAAAGTCCCTTACAATGAAAAGATCTGATTATTCCATCACTACTAGTTGTAACACACACACACACACACACACACACACACACACACACCACACACACACACTCACACACACACACCTTGAGGAAAGGGATACTAAAAGTAAATAGAGGCAATAGCCATTCTCTCCTATTATAGGACTCTTCACATTTTTCTCCCCGTTGTTCATGTGTTGTTTCTGATGAATTCCAATCTCTGCTGGAGCACACCAGCTTGGTTGTGTGGCTAGAGGTGGGACCAGGGGACTTTTGGTCATACTTATCTCTCAACTTGGCAAATCACCTCAGTTGCACTCTTACTTGACTCAAGGCTGAATAATATTGGCCAACTCAAAAGGCTCAAGAAAAAAGAAGATACCTTGGCAAATTGACAAACCTATGTGTTTTTTTTTTCAATTAGAAATAATTCTATGCCATGTAAATATTTTCCCTATATTTCCCAATACAATTTAATTTCTCTTTCCCTTAATTTTCTTTCCTTTTCAAAAAATATAATCAATTCCTCATTTCTTTTCTTTTTTTTTTGTGTGGTACTGGGCATGGAACCCAGGGGCATTCTACCTCCAAGCTACACCTGCAGCCCTATTTTTATTCTTTATTTTGAAACAGGGTCTCACTAAATTGTGGGGGTGGTCACTAAGTAGCTGAGGCTGGCCGCAAACCCGGATCTTCCAGCCTCCCAAGTACTGGGATTACAAGCATATGCCACCATGCCTGGCTTATTTCTTATTTCTGAAGAAGAAAAAAAGAAAACAACTTCTTTTTTAACACAATGATGAAACAAACAAACAAATAGAAAATCTGGAGACAATAGAATAGAAATGTAAAACAAAGAGGTTAGACCAGACAATTGCTAAATTCCTTTTAGCTCATAAACTTAAATAGCAAATCATAAGTATTTTGTATTCAGAACCACCAAACTCCTTTAATAGTGAAAAAGATTTGGAGGGGGAGTACTGGGAACTGAACCCATGGGCATCCTACCTCTGAGCTACACCCCCAATTTTATTTGGAAACAGGGTCTCACTAAATTGAGGCTGGCCTTGATCCTGCAATGTTCCTGTCTAAGCCTCCCAAGTACTGGGGTTACAGGTGTGCACCTCCACACCTGGCTTTTATTTTTTATTTTGAAACAGGGTCTTGCTCAATTGCTGAGGGTCTTGCTAAGTTGCTGAGGTTGACCTGGAACCTGTGATCCTCCTGTCTCAGCCTCCCAAGTACTGAGATTACAGGTGTGCACCACTGCTAAAAATTTTTTTAATGGTACAGTTATATGAGCCATATATTTTAGGCTGTTCTATAAAATTGTAAAATTCTGTGAACATTTAAAAGGTATTTATGGGCTTTTAAAAGGTAACATCTTTCTGTATTAAGTGTCTTATTCATAAGAGGCCAAATCTTGATACTCAATATGGTTTGTGCAACACAGCGAACACGGAAGTGGGGCAATGCAAAGAAAACAGACCCAGCAGATTCTTGCCTCATCCTCTGCCTCCCTGCCCCACACCTGGGATTCACCTAGTACTTTCTTCTTTCAAGTCTAGAAAATCTTTCCTGCTTGCATTATTTGTGGGTGCCAGCCCTTGATATTTACCACTTAACTCCCCCTTCATCCAGTGGAATGTTTTAATGAAAAAAATAAACCCTTCATAAAAAACATTTGTTTTGGCAACTGAAAAGACCTAGCAAAAACATTGATAATTCTAGTGATTTTCTGAAACTGCACTGGAGAGTTTTTGTCATTGGAACTATACTTAAAAGATAAGGTTTCCTTCGGCTATCTGGGAATGTCAAAAAGATCAAGCTTATGTAATATTCACTCATTAACTGTTTGATGAAGGCAGGGGAATTCCTTGTTGGCCATTTCCAACTACACTGCTGGAGGGGCTCTTGGACGTTTTAATTCTATCTGCATAAATAAATGCAATCTGAGAGAGAATAAGGGGTCAACTGGCGTCATAATTTTCCTTTATGATGCATTTCTTTTTCTGTTCCTCACTCCAGTCTCCCTCCCTTTGTTGACGGTTCATCTTAACGATTGCCTATTATAATGGAGAAGATATTATCTTTCAGGATATGGGCAGAATGCCAAAGAGGGAGGCAAAATTTTGGCAGTAATCTGGATTTTCTTAAAGACAATGTGCATTCTTCTTGTATTCCCTGAGAAGTGAGAAATGAATCTCACTAATTTATGAAACAAATTTAGTTCAGCCTTCAGTTGACAAAGTGTTTTTTTTTTCTATAGTCATATAGAAGATTCCTGACCATTCTTTATGGAAATTAAAAAATATATATATGTATATTTTGCTTTTTCTTTTGGTATGACTTGTTCAGTATACCAGTGTAATTTGATAATAAAATCCCAATTTTCATGTTGCAAATCTGGTTGTCTAGTTTAAAATTATATGTTGAAGTATGGAAACCTAGCATGTGGTTGCCAAGAAGAAAATAAAATTCTATTTTGGAATTATTTAACTCTATAGGCTTGGTGTGTTTCCAACTCATATTTTTCTTCCAGAAAGCTGCCTGGGAAGCCATTCCTCCTCTACTACAGATGTTGTACAAAGGTGATGAAAACCTGACATAATTTTGGTTTTCACTGCCTTTCATCTTTTGAGTTAGTATTATTCTCTGAAAAGAATAACAAAAATTTGATTTTGCTATTGTGTGATTGACTAACAGGATAATATACTGGCCTGTATTAAAACAATTAGCCTTGAAAATTTAGAGAGACTAGATTTAGATTGTATATGTAAATAGACAACATATTAATTATCTAACTCAGATAATATAGATTTAGGACACTCTACTATGTCTAGAAAATTGGAGCATTAGTAGACAAAATATGTACTTGAACTGCAAGTTTTTAAAGCTATATCCAGTGCATGTCTCACTATCTGGTCTAGTCCGTAGGATTGTAATAATTATTCTGGGGTTGCTTTGAAGAGGCACTATTGCTAGAGTTATTGCTTAAATGTTTTCCATGAGGCCTGGGACCCTAAAACTGAAGTGATGCCCAGAGATGGATCAGGAAGTCAAGGTGGTGACTAAAGCAAGTGTCAAACTGTTTGTGGTCTTCTTTGTCACTAGAAGGACAATTTTCCCAGATTGTTTATTAGTAGCCATTGAACAACGCCTGGACAGGGTTTTCACATGGCTTGTTTCCCAGCACTATTATGTACCTCATCTCTCTGGTAGCCTGAAGCAATCTCAGAATTTATTGCCTCTGACTGGTGAGCTCATAAAGGCAGAATTGAGGATTTCTGCAGAAGATGGGGATGGCTGCCCTGTTTTGAGTCTCTGGAATCTCTTCCAGCCCTTCCAATGGCACAAATGCACATCCTTCATCACAAAGGTGACCAAACCCAAGAGCATAAAAGGTTCCTTGTTAAGCTCTCAGCAAAGCACCAACTCTGGCTACAAAGTCAGGAAGGAGCTCGGGGCTGTTCTGCCACCCACACATGTGAGGCTCTGGAAACGTCTGCTCTCCTTGGCCTCAGTGTCATCTATAAAACAAGACCTCATGGGGATTCATAATTTGAAGTGATGTGATTTGGAATTTGCAGGAATCGGTTTGGATTACAGATGTATAGGCATCAGAATGTCATCTTATGAGCTCTGCTTCTTATGAGAGATGGATGTTAGGTGGATTTTAGATGAATAGTTGGGAGACGATGCATTGACACCAAGTTGTTTATAGCTGGGACCAGAATCATAGTTGCTTTATTTCTTTTAGAATATGAAGCTTTATGAGAAAAATGAGAATTTTAGCATCTTTAGCTCACTATTAATGTTATCCCTTCTAGCTTTTTTCTAGATACAAATTTTAGCAACATGCATAGCCACCCCTTTCTCTCCTTGATTACTTGGAATCTAATTTCTTTTTTCCAAAGAAAATAGTCTGCTTTTCTCTCTTGGGAAGTTTTCGGGCTCTTCTCTTCATCCTAGGTGGCCAGAAATTTCACCAAGATTTTTATAGGTTTATATTACTGCCTTCTCCTCTCTCCTCCTTCATTTTGCAGAGCCTTTGATCTGGTCTAGTATCTTTCTGTATTTGCAGGAAACCTACTTTTATTATTTATCTATTTGCTCATTTTACTGCTTTTAGTACATCTTCCTGTAACTTACATGATAGGTATTTGAAATAATCTGGATCTCTTTTTCATGTCCCACAACTTCTCCTTAACATTTTCCACTTTATGATTTTTTTCTTTTGCATTGCTTTTGGGAAAAATTCCTCAGTTTAGTCTCTTAGTTCTGTAAATTCATCTTCAGCTGTATGTATTCTGAAATTCAGTTCATTTATTAATATTTGAAGTTTTTCCCCCTTCTTGAATCCTGGGCATAAATAAGTTAACTTAGCTATAACACCTTAATTCATAGCACAATCTTTTAATTTTCCCATGTAATAATCTTGCTTCATTCGTTTTTTAAAACTTCATCTCTGATTTGTATTACCATCACTATGTATACTTAAGTTGTTTGATAGCCGGGCATGGTTGGCATGCTTGTAATCCCAGTACTTGGGAGGCTGAGACTGGAGGATCTGGGTTTTCGGCCAGCCTCAGGTACGTAGTGAAGCCCTCCACAACTTAGTGAGACCCTGTTTCAAAATAAAGAACAAAAAATAGGGCTGAAGGTGTAGCCCAGAGGTAGAATGCCCCTGGGTTCAATCTCTGGTACCACACAAAAAAAAAAAGGATGTTTGATGTATGTTCTTAAAGATGTATATATTCTTGTATGCCAAAAGATAGTTTGTTTTTTTCTTAAATTTAATAAATGCCATTGTGCTATGTGGCATACTTTCTACATATTTTGGCAATAATGTTTTGGTTCTCAAGACCCCAAATTGTTTCTTTTTTAAAAAAAGCCATTATATTTTTACACTTGATCTTAGCCAAAAGGCTGAGAAGCAATAAAAAAAGCCATTATATTTTGCTAATGAATATAATATTTTCTAAAATCTCTTTACCTAAGTTAGTTATGCTTAAAGTCTTATTCTGTTATATCCATTAATTTTCTGCAGTTTTAGTTGTTTTGTTATTTGAATCAGATGATTCTTTCTGATGGTGTTAATTTTCCTCAAATATTTGATGATTTGTTCTATTGTAGGTGAGAGTTTCCTTGGCCAGATGAGAATTCATGTTTAGCTGTCTGTTAATTCAGATTCCATTGTGTGTGTGTGTGTGTGTGTGTGTGTGTGTGTGTGTGTGTGTATGTTGAAGATATCATTTATTTTAGATTTAAAAAGCAAAAGGGAAGCAATTCTTTCCAGTAACTAAGATGGCTTCACTTAAAGTTTAATTAACAACAACAGCAAAGCCATATTTCCATTTTCCAGTTCACAAAGATAGGTTTTCTTTAAAAATATACCTGAAACATATTCCAGATATTCCAAATGATTACTATGTAAACATTATCATTACAATAAAATTAATAAGGTATCAGCTCATAGTACATAGTAAACAACAGGAGGGAATACAGAAACTTCAGACTCCATTGTTTGTGCAGGTTCTTAAATGACCCATGCAAAATCTACATTGTTCTATCTTCTTGTCAAGAGGTTCCATGGTGGGGGGAGACTGATTTGAGTACTAAGATACAGTTAGATCAGAGTGAGAAGTTCTAGTGTGGTATTGCACAACAGAGTGACTATAGCTAGTGCCTGTGTTATTATCTCAAAAAACAAGGATTTTGAATGTTTTCGCCGTATAGAAGTGATTAATGTTTGAGGAGTAGATATGTTTAACTTGATTACACAATGTGCACATGTATCAAAACATCACATGGCACCCCATTAATGTGCACAATTTTTGTGTTTTTATGTCTATAAAAATTAATTTAAAAAATGAGGATGTATCTGTTTTCAGTTATTGGCCTTTAACTGATGAAGTTCATCAACTTTTGTACTAATATTTTCGATGGACAACTGTAGTATGTCCTCCTCCCCACCCCAAATTCTGGGAGGTGGGCCATCTGAGCAGAAGGACTCAGATTTCTTCCTGCAGCCCAGGTGCTCTCTGGTTCATCACAGCAGAACACTGGACTCAACCTCTGTGTTCACAGATTGTCTTCCCTCTGTGTCTGTGTCGCTGTCTCTGTGTCCGCACATGGCTTTCTTCTCTCTGTCTCTCTCCTCCTCTTATAAGGGCACTGGTCATATTGGATTAAGGGGCCACCAAACTCCACTAAAACCTCATCTTAAAGAATTATACCTACAATCACCTCTTTCCAAATAAGGTCACATTCTGAGGTACCAGGGCATAGGACTTTAACATATTTATTTTGGGGGGGGTTGGGATATATTTTAACCATATCACTGGGAAAGTAGCCTGTCTATTGGGTAAAGATAGACTTCCCTCTTTTATCTTGTGAACTGACCTGATTCTTTAGGCCCCAAAGTTACTCTTTCAGTCTCCTATTCCAGAACACTCCCACTTTATTTAAAAATTTGGGGGGGGGTACTGGGAATTGAACCTAGGGGCATTCTACCTCCAAGCTACACCCCCAGCCCTTTTAAATTTTTTTTTATTTTGAAACAGGGTCTTGCTGAGTTGCTGAGGCTCTTGCTAAGTTCTAAGGCTGGCCTCTAACCTGCGATTCTCCTGTCTCAGCCTTCTGAACACTGGGATTACAGGTGTGTACCACAGTGCCCAATACAGAACTTCTACTTCAGAGACCTGTACATGATACTTTATCCTGGTGGTAAATGCCCCAATCAGAGTGCCCCCTTTTTTGTAGAACTTTATTTTTAAAAATCTTTTCAAAACAATTTTATTGGTACAATGTAATTATTATACATTGCAGTGAGATTCAAAGTGATACATTCATATATGTACACAGCGTCTCTTGGTGTGTTTCTCTCCACATCCTACCCACCCCCATCCTCCTCCATCCCTGTGAATGCTGGCAGGATTGGTAGTGACACCTTCATATATGAATGAAACGTTATTTGTTCTGTTTCCTTCCTCAAGCCTCTTTCCCCCTCCCTCCTCCCCCCCCCAGATCCCCTTCCACTATTCTATTGGTCTCTCTCCTCATTTTCACGGAGTCCCTTTTCTTTCCTATTATTATTTCTAGTTTCCACACATGAGAGAAAACACACAACCCTTGACTTTCTGAGACTGGCTGATCCCACTTAGCATAGTTCTTTAGTTCCATCCATTTTTCTGCAAATGACATGATTTTTTTCTTCTTTATTGTTCAGTAAAACTCCATTGCATGTATATACCACATTTTCTTTATCAGTTCATCTGTTGGCAGTCACCTAAGTTGGTTCCATAATTTGGCTATTGTGAGTTGTGCTGCTATCAACATGGGTATGACTGTATCCCTATAGTATTCTGACTTTAAGTCTTTTGAAAAGATACTGACACTGCCCTTTTCTTTCTGTGTCCTCTGATGTCACTGTGGAAATTTTTTTTGGCTGCTTCTCAGACCCTAGCATCAAAGACAGGAGCCTTTTCCCAATGCCTTCTAGCTTTATTTATAAATGAGGTCTGCAGTCAGCTGTTTAGATCTGTGTAGAAGAGTCACTGGCAGATCTTCTGACTGGTCTTTAGTGACTCACCCAATGATTTCTCCAAGGATGCTTTGGTTTGGTTAAGTTAGAGCACACAAATCATCAGGAGCTTTTTTGGCAGCCATTGCTTGCTTTTGCAATGGTCTCCATTTGGATCTTGTGGAGCACTTTCTTTCTACTTGTTTCTCTGTTAATTGGATCCCATCTGCTTCCCCCTCCTCCAAATGCTTATATTCCAGACATTCCTCAAATCTTCTGGTCAGTCGATATTACACTTTCCTGTTTTCCAGTCTTACAGGCACTAATTTAACCATAGCTTTAAAAATTTTTTTCTGCGGCATTTGGGTAGAAAAGGAGACAGATATGAGTTATACTGCCACAAGTACATGGTAGAAGGTGTTGATCTAAACTAGGGGTCATCAAACTTGTTCTGCAAAGGACCAGATAGTAAATATTACAGGCTTTGTGGGCTAAAATGTCTGTATTGCAACAATTTAACACTGCTGTTGTAGAGCAAAGCAGCCATAGATCATACATAAAAAAAAATGGAAGTGGCTGTGTTCCAATAATATTTTGCTTACAAAACAGGAAGCGGGTCAGATGTAGCCTATCCTAGAAACCAGTGGTTCTCAAACTTATCTCTGGAGAGTCTGCTAAAACAGATTGGTGTCTTAACCTGCAGTGTCTGAGTCAGAAGTTCTGGAGGGGGGGTCCCCAGAATTTGCATTTCTAGTAAGTTCCCAGGTGATGATCTTTGGACTACACTTTGATAACCTTACACTTATCTAAATAATTTTGTGTTCCAAACACCACCATTTCAATCATTTATAAGTAATACAACTATGTTCCTTATTCATCCACTAAACAAACATTCAACAAATATGAATGTCCAACAAATACGAGTTTCTCTTTTGTGCCAAGTTCTATTCTAGGTCATGAGAATGCTGTCATGAACAAGACAAAATCTCTGTTGTCAGGAACACAAGTATACCTATAAAGGATATAATGTTGGAGAGTAATAAAAAAACTATAAAACAAAGCCAAGAAGGAGAATAGAGAGGGGTTCTAAAGACAACTTAATATTTTTTTGTGTGTGTGTGGTACTGGGGATTGAACCCAAGGGCATTTTACCAAGTTACATCCCAAGTCTTTTTTATTTTATTTTGCAACAGAACCTTGCTTAGGGCCCTGAGGGCCTCACTAAGTTGCTGAGGGCCTTGTTAAGTGGCTGAGGCTGAACTCAAACCTATAATCCTCCTGTTTCAACCTCCCAAGTACTGGAATTACAGGCATGTGTCAAGATGCCTGGAGGAAGGTAACCATTTTAGTAGGGTAATCAGGAGAGGTCCACTCTGAAGAGATGGCATTTCAACATAGGAGTGAGTGATGCAGAATAAATAATCATGTGAAAATTGAGTATGGGTAGTAGGGTATTCCAGACAGAGGTGGGAATGTCCAACAGTGGGAATGAACTTGTATCTGGGGACAAGCAAGACCAGTGTAATGGGGGTGGCTTGAGTGAGGTAAAGAGCACAGGAGATGAATTCAGAAGAGTGGGCAGGTCCAGGTACTTTAGGGATTTGTAGGCCATGGTAAAAGGTTTGTGTTTTATTTTAAAATTTACCGGAAGACACTGGAATGTTCTGTGGAGAGAGATGACATGACTGCATTTATAATGTTAAAGCATCACACTGGTTTGCTGGATGGAAAATACTCTGTGGAAGCAGAGGTGGCAGAAGGGGGTGAGGTCAAGAGTGGGAGCAGGGACACCAGTGGGGAGGTTTACTGCAAGGATTCTAGGCACGGGATTGCAGGGGCAATAATTTTGATGGTCCAACAAATAGGGTTTGATGATAAATGGAATGTGGATGTGGCATAGGAGTAGTCTTAACTTCTGCATGTCTGTCTTGAGTAACTAACTGGGAATAAAAAAGAGATTAAAATTTTACCCTTAAAATTTATATTTGAAATGTTTTCCATATATTCAAGAGAAATGGTCAAGGAGGCAGTTAGATATAATAGGCTGAAAATCAGGTGAAGGCTAGGGATGCAAATTTGGGACTCATCAACATACTTTTGATGTTTTGTATTTAAGGCCATGGGACCCAAGGAGAATGCCTATATTGTGGGTATTGATAGCGAAGAGGAGGAAGGCGAGGAGTTAACCAGGCTAATGTTGAGACGACCGGAACAGGAAGCAGAAGCAGCAAAGGAAGCAGAGGAGACGTGTGGGAGTGAGGTTTCCCAGAAGCCAAGTGAGCAAAATGTTTCAAGAAAGTCTGAAAACTTGTCAAATGTCACGGTGAATAAGATGAGGACTAAAACGACCACTTGGTGACCTGGACAAGAGCAGTGCAGGGGAACAGTGAGGATACAGCTGCTCACTTTCTACAGATCTGAAAGAAATACTGCCAAACTAGATTTCTAAACATCTAAAATGTATGTTTTTTCTGTACTGAAGTTTGAGCCCAGAGGCATTCTACCTCTGAGCTACACTCCCAGCTGTATTTTTTATTTTCAAAAGGGTCTTTCTAAGTTGCTGAGGTTGGCCTTGAACGTGCGATCTTCCTGTTTTAGCCTCCCAAGTACTGGGATTAGAGGCATGCACCACCATGCCCAGATAAAACATGTATTGTTCAGTGGTGAAAATGAAATAAAAACATTTTTTTGTGGCACTGGGGATTGAACTCAGGGGCATTCTACATCCCCAGCCCTATTTTATTTTTATTTTGAAACAGGGTCTGGCTAGGTTGATGAAAGTCTCACTACTTGCTGAGGCTGTCCTTGAACCTGTGATCCTCCTGTCTTAGCCTCCCAAGTACTGGGATTACAAACATGCCCCACCATGCCCAGCTAAAACATTTTCAGACTGAAAAAAATTTCCCCTAGCATATATGCATTATATGCCATAGAAGGAATACCAGAGTTGTCTCTCCCACTCCCCCCTCCCTGTTAGTAGGAAAAAGAAAACAGATAAAAACTTGGAGATGCAGGGAAGAAGAGCAGACAAAAGCTGACTGTGTATAAACTCAGTCAGGTTCATCTTCTTTAGCATGGGTGTAGGGAGGTGGGTGTAGAGTTTAGTGTGTGCTCCTCCTCCCAGGTGAAGTAAGGTTAGACATCAACCTTATACTTCCCAGGCCAAGGGGGCCTTCACTCCCCCTTCTGTCCTCTTTCATCTACGTCGGGAGGGAGGTTGCAAGTGGTTGTAGTGGTTCTACTGAAAAGCACCTCTCTGCAAACGCTGTCCCACTCCATGTCTGGCTGTTCTCTGAGACTAGAATGAGGACTATTTAGCACCCTTGGTTCTCTGCTGTTATCCTAGTTGCCCAATTTGGGGGATGTGGAGCCCGTGCTGTTACTTGGGATTGCGAACAGAAGTATCAAAATGCAGAGCTGCTGGTCCAGCCAGCTAATTCAAGTTTGACCTCTGTTACATGTGAGGCCTTTGTTAGAGTTTTTTTTTTATATTGGAGATTGGACCCAGGGGCATTCTATCTCTGAGCTACACCCCCAGCCCTATTTTATTTTATTTCTTTTCATTTGAAACAGGGTCATGCTAAGTTGTTGAGGGTCTCACTAAGTTGCTGAGGCTGGCCTCGAAACTGCAATCCTCCTGTCTCAGTGTCCCAAATCCGGAGATTACAGGTATGCACTACCATGCCCAGCTTAAAAAGTTCTATGAAAACAAACCCATCCCTCAAAGCTCTTACATTGTATAAGTTCACTGTGAAAATCCATTAATATTTATCTTTTGGGGTAGTACAATTTTGATTTACAAGATGAAGGAAGGTTTGAAATAATTTCCCACGGTGATGTATTCAGCAGGTGCCAATCATCTCAGTGTGGTCAGCAGAACCCCAGCTGAACCCTAGCCCTCTGACTCCCAGAAGATCTTGTCCAGTCCGTCACATCCTGGTCCAGCAGAGGTTCCTCACCATTGCAATCGGTACCTGTGTTCCTCCCCCTCTTCTCTCTCTTCAGCAGAAAGGCAGGAATTTTGCTGATGGAAGCCTCATTTCAGTGGGGTCATGCCTTCAGGCAAGGGATGAGAGAGTTCATGTGACCTCATCATTCTCTTCCAGTTCAGTAATTTTACAAGCTGCAGGAACTGGTAACTTGTTCTTGGTGCAGTTAAAATGGGATCCACGAGTAATTATGGTAATGTGACATACTCACTAGCAATAATGGTGAGAACTCCTGTTCACTAAAGAAGTAGGATTAGTCAAGAAGGAACTGGATTTTAGCTTCAGGTCATGTGTCATGGTCACCAGCCAGTGACTTATTATTTCAAGCACAGGATTACTTTCAACAAATAAAAGATTGAATAATTTATTACCTCTTCAAAGGGCCGCTTGGTAAAACACCTGAGAAAAGAGGACCTCTAATTAACTGAGTCAAACAACATTAAATCCACCCTCGAACATTTCTAACACCTTTACTTTGAAGACAGGCTTAAGAAAAACAAGGAGTTATTACATCTTGTTCATTTTCTTGGGAGAAAATTCTAGAGTTAGTGATGCTAATGAACATTACCTATTTTTGTTGTTAGTTGGTATGTTTAATTTTCCATGGTTTAATAGACCATAATTTCTCATACAGGCTTCCTCAGGCATGTAGGCTATAGCCTTGAAAAAATCACATTGGAATCATAAATTTCTTTTTTATGGTCATAAAACATTAAATGTAACCCATTATTAAAATAGTAAAGATATAATTTTAACAGTTTTTTAAACCCCAAATTATAAGTCCTTACTGAACAAACGTTTAAAGAAAATAAATTCCAGGTAGACCCTTTTTTTTAATATGTTTTTATTGGTGCATTGTAGTCTCACATCACAATGAGTATCAGTTTGGTGTTAACATACATGCACACAGCTCTTGGTGTCCCTCCCCCTGACTCCCCCCCACATGTAGCACTGAGAATGATGTTGGTATAATCTCATATGTACACATTGTTTATGATAGTAATTCCATA
>PVJS01007522.1:0-55778 GCA_004027185.1 Glis glis | reverse complement strand
GAGGAGGGGGAGGAGGAGGAGGAGGAGGAGGAGGCGGCTCTTCTTTTCAGCTAGCAGAAAACAGCGCCACTATGATGCTGCTGCCAACTGGCCAGCTCCTCCTAGTCAGCCAGAGAGAGCTGCAAGGCCATTCTGACCCAGCAATCTCCCTCCTCAGTGTCCTCCCTCTTCTACAGGGCTCAGTGTCAGAGCTGTTGAGGGTGATGCCCGCTGTTGCAAAGACAAGTGGATTCACACTCTACCCAGAGCAGCAAAATCCTGGCCACCCTCGGGAACCCACCTCCACTTCACCAACTGACCCCAGGCCTCGCATACCTGCCTGTCCCACTGGCCAGCACTGTTCCCTTGACCTGAGCTGGATGCTGCCTTCTCAAGAGATCTCAAGTCTCCTGGGCCCCCTTTCCTTGGCCTTCACCCTCTCAGCCTTCTATATCGCTGTTCCCCCTATGCTTCCCTATAACACTTTGATATCTCCTTCATTCTGTCCCTAACACACTTTCCCTCATGGCCAAGTTTCTTGAAAATGGTGGCTTTGGATCCTCACCTTCTTGGTCACACCACTGTAAATCTTGTTTCTATTTCTGTGTCCTGTCTTCCTAATGTCAACAATGCCCTCCTAAAGGCCAACAGGATGGGAAGGTAGGAATAGTCATGTCTTTTAGCTCTGATGTGAAAATCTGAGACTGCTGTCTGCTGGTGATTCTTCCACCTTTTTGCAGGCCTCCTGCTTCCCCTTGCCCCTCTTTCCCATGAAAGCCTCTGGGCCCCCTGGGTTCTATCTCCAGCCTCCTTCTATCTTGGGGTTCTTTGCTTTTTTTTTTTGGTAGTGGTACTGGGGAATGGAACCCAGGGGCATTCTACCTCTGAGCTATACCACCAGCCCTATTTTATTTAATTTTGAAACAGGGTCTCACTGAGTCGCAGAGGGCCTCACTAAGCTCCTGAGGCTGGCTGCGAACCTGTGATCCTCCTGTCTCAGCCTCCCAAGTACTGGGATTACAAGACCGTGCCGCCAAGCCTGGCTGGGTTCTTTGCATTTAGTTTTAAAAATGCCACTGTCAACTGTGGACCCTGCACAGCCCAACTAGAGGCCTGTGTACCAAGCTACTCCAATAGCCTCTGAAGTGCCCTGTGGGCTGCCACAGCCCACTGCCTCCACTCCTTGTCTTGATCAATGGCAGGCGTAACCTCCTTTTGCCTCTCCCCCCTTCCTCAGCCAGTTCACTACCCAGACCTGTGGTGCCCCCTCCTGACTCTCTCTTGTCCCAAGTGCACGTGATATATACTTGGTGGACATGCAGCATTGGACATTGGCTAAGGCTACTCTCACATCAACCTGGGTCAGGGCTGCTGCCCCCTAATCCACCTGCTGGGTGTGGGCGTGGCCACAGCAGAAGGCAATCTAGAGATGAGCCTTGATGCTGTCATGAGGAAAGAGAAGCATTTATTTCAATTGTTCCCAGAGGTTAGTCAAGAAGTCAAGCCAGGAGCTGTCTGTCAGGGACATGGGCAACTGGAAAAGGGAAAGAGGAATGGGGGCAAAAGAGTTAAGAGCACTATAGCCACAGCATAGAGAGGGCAAAGCTGCTCCCCAGGGGACATGGCCTGTGTGGCCCCCAGGACCATCTCCATTTTACTTGGTGACTGGCAGATAATCTGCTGCTTTTCCCCACACTGTGCTGAGTGGCAGTGATGGTGAGGCTAGCTACTGCAGCAGCCTGATTAACCCTGTCTAGCTCTACTGGTAGGCAGAGCAGAGCCGAGAGGGAAGAGGGCCAGGATCACCAAGAACTCCAATTTCAGCTCACCTTGGAAGTGGATGGAAACCTGTGAGAAGCCATTCTAATCTTGTTTCAACCTCTCTTTATACAACTGTCCCTGGGACTCCAGTATCTAAGAAACCAGTTAGTGTTTAAGCCAGTTACCTCATTCTTTCTCTTCCTTCCCCCTCCTCTTTCGTACTGGGGATCGAACCCAGGAGTGTTCTATCTCTGAGGTAAATCCCCATCCATTTTTATTTTGACACAGAGTCTCACTAAGTTGTCTAGGCTGGCCTCAAACTTGTAATCCTCCTGCCTTGGCCTCCTGAGTGGGAGTACAGGTGCATGCCACTGTGACTAACTTCTCCTTCCCCACCTTCAATTATCAGGACTGCTGAGACCACGCATTCAAAGGCCCTGTGGGTACTAGCATTCAGAGCTCTCACCACTCCAAACCCAACTGTCCCCTCCCTTGAAGTCTGCCCTCACCAGGAGACACAGGAGGGCAAGAGGATATGGAGGATGGATAGCAGCCCTGCCCAAGCTACTCACAGGGAGGTTTAGCTTGACAGCGTCCACAGGCTGCTGGAAAGGCCACGCAAACTGGTGTTTCCATAGTGTCTTGAGCACCACTCTGAGCAAGTATTGCAGTTGGTTGGTCTGCCTCTTGGGCTTGTTGGGATTGGAGGTCTCCGGGGGTGGGGGGTTGGTGCTGGCTGCGTTGGCTGGCTGGGGTTGGGCCTGGGCCTGTGTTGTAGACATTTGGGAGGTTTCTAGTCCATCCCCCATTACTGGCAGATTTCTCAATCTTGTCCCAGGGCCGCTCTCCGCAGACATGCTAGTGATCCCATCACATTCTTCACCAGGCACTCTACAAGGGAAGAGAAAAGCCCCATCAGAGACCAGGCAGCAGAAACGACATGTCCCCCTGGCTGTGGCCTCTTAGGATTGAGCTCCCCTGGTAGTGACTGATCAGGTCTTATCTCCATGCCCTAACTGAAAGGGCTCCAATGCCTGCTCTCCTCCAAGACTTGCCATATGAAAGAGGAGGGAGAGAGGGAAAGACAGCCAGGCCAGGCCCACCCACCCATGGATGGCCCATACACACAACCCTTAGCCAAGTGCTTAGAGCACAGCCTCACACTTACCAGAACATTTTCCTGATAACTAAATACACATTTGCCAATGAAAGAAATCCTACAAAAAGTTGTTGATTATAAAGAAATAAATCCATACTTCACTTACCATGTTACTAACAAGAAAAGGGCACCACTTGTGACACCTTTAGGCTGTCAGTGCCCATCTGAATACCCCATCTTGTGCCATCCTGTCCCTTTCCCTGGGTGGTCCCTGCTGAAGGCCATGCCAACTCTGCAAACCCTGCCACAAGCATCCTTGCAAGTGGGACTCCATGAACCTGTCCAGTTATTCCACTCCAAGATGTACAACTGCAGGTTGGGGACACATGTGATTTTATTGCCCTCCAGAAACACAGCAACCCACCCCTTCTCACAGTGCAGAGTTCCTACACCGACCATCAAAGAATGCAAATGGGGACTGGCCATTTGCATCCTTTTGTGCCATTTATGACACTTTTCTACTGGCAAAGAAAAGGTACAACCAGCTTTAAACAGTCTCAGCAGTAAAAAAGCTAAGCTGGGAGCTGCCTGCATCCAACATCCATCTCTAAGGAATGAACCCGGGAATTCAGTGAAGGTAAAAAAACCTTCCTGGAGAAGGAAGTCGGCCACGGGCTTTTGGAAAAGAGGGCAGGTTTCAGAATCCTAGGTAGGCAGAGGGACAAGTAAAGGCAGGGCAGGATAGCTGGCTCTGTTGTGGCTTTCATTCTGGAACATTCTGAAATGCACCTGGTGTGTCAAGAAGCAACTTTATGCCTAGGCACTCTAGATGCTGATGAATTACTTTATAATTCAGTCTAAGTGCAATTTAAACCAAGGCTCCCACAAACTGTTTTATAAATGCAGTTCTGGCAAATTACCATATTTTAAGAGCAACACAGGAGAACTTGCTACATAAAGTAATTCTGTAGTCTCTCGCTGTAGGCTGTAGAGAGCTGAGCATCTTGGCCTGGTGGAGGCAAGCTACTGCCTTGTACTTTGGTCCTGGCATGACCCCTTTACACCAAGGTCCTAGCTGTAGGATGAGCTTGAGAGAGGACCAGAAGAGGGAAAAACTGACATCCCCAAAGAGACAGCTTCTTCCTTCCATGGTACCCTGGCTGACTGCAAGTTCAGCTATCACCTGTCTAGACTGCACAGAGAAAGTACTGCTCTAAGGAAGCTGCTGCACAGAAAGGGGTCCATATGAGAGGAACCCGAGGCCACCTGGTAGAAGACTCAGAAGGTGACAGTGTGCAAAATATAACACACGAATCAACAAATGACTGGTGGTGATGAACACGTGTGTACCACGGAACTTGCAGATTCAGCCTGGGAACTGAATTCTTGTTTGCTTTAAAAAGAAGGATGATGAGCTGGGTGGGCTTGGTGGCACATGCCTGTAATCCCAGTACTTGGGAGGCTGAGACAGCAGGATCACAGGTTTGAGGACAGTCTCAGCAAGTAGTGAGACTCTCATCAACCTAGAGAGATGCCGTTTCAAAATAAAAATAAAATCGGGCTGGGGAATGTAGCTCGGAGGTAGAATGTCCCTGGGTTCAATCCCTAGTACCACAAGAAAGTTAAGAAGGAAGCGGGAAGCGGGAAGAAAGAAAGGAGGGAGGGAGGGAGGGAGGGAGGAAGGAAGGAAGGAAGGAAGGAAGGAAGGAAGGAGAGAAAAAAGAAATAGGGTCTCACTAAGGTGCTGAGCGTCTCCCTAAATTGATGAGACTGGTCTTGAACCTGTAATCCTCAGGTCTCAGCCTCCCAAGTACCTGAATTATAGGAGTGTGCCACCATGCTCAGCTTCATTCTCACTTTATAATGGAAAGTGAGGTGTAAAAAAGTTAAATAACTTACGAAGCATGTGGAGAGACCTGGGCTGAGCAAGGAGTGTGGCCCAGAATAGGGCATCTGATTCCTGGGCAGTTTAAATTGGCCTTTGTACCAAGTCCTGATGAGTAAGCTGAACACATCCCAGAGGGTCTAAGACAGGTGGCTGGGACAGGCTGACCACCATCTTTAACCAACATGAAAATTAAGCACAAGACCTACACACTCATAATGACTAAGGCCAGTCCCACGAGGAAATAAACTATGGAAGCAGTCAGCTCAAATACCTCAAAGTTTCTTTTAGGAGGCTCTGAGGACAGTCAGAGACAGGTGACACTCATGGCCCTGGGAGATATCACCAGGGAATGAACACTGAGCCAGAGAGCCACCATGAGCTGCCAGGGATTTCTGTTCTGCATTTATTCTGGGTCTGGGCAGCACCCGAACCTCAAGTGGCCATGCTCTGGCCCAAAGGAACAATCCCAAGCCCAGACAGCTTACATTTTTGTGGTTTAGTCTTCCTGTACACAACCATAGAAAAGTAAACTGCTTGGGGAACTTCAAGAACCCACTTCTACTGTGGTGACAAGGAACACGAGGAAAACTAACCAGAACTTCTTGTCTGTACCAGGCCAAGGAAGAGAGGCACAGTGAAAAGTCTACAGAAGAGCCAGACAACGTGTGTGGGGTACTGGGACTTGAACCCAGGGGAGTTCTACCACTGAGCTACACCCCCAGTCATTTTTTTTTTTTAGTTTGAAATAGGGTCTTGCTAAATTACCACCCACTGGTCTCAAATCTGCAATCCTCTTTGTCTCAGCCTACCAAATTCTGGGATTACAGGCATGCACTACTGCACCTGGTTTAAATAACTACATTTGAGATGAAAAACACAAAATCATTTATTCAGCAGACAGAAAAACACCCAGCTACCAGACAACTTTTCTAAAGCACAGAGCTGACTAGGTCCATCTTCTTGGGTAAATTCTTCCACTGTGGTCACCCTTACTTCACACTGCCCAGGCCCCAAGCATCTAGGCTCCCAACAACACAGCCAGCATCCCTGTTAGTTTCGGGCCTTTTACTTGCTACCCTGCTAGGGATGGAGGGAGTGGGACACACACACACACACACACACATGCACACACATGCACAAGCACCTGGTGCTTCCCTGATCTCCATTTAATAGCTTCCAGTGAGCCCCAGGGGCACATACCTGGAAACCTGAGAGCAGGCCAGACTGACTTTACCCTTGTCCTCCTGGTATACAGCAGGTGTGCGCTACAGTGCCCACTCCCAACAGTCACCCTGGGGCTACCAGCTCAATCTCAATGCTCAGGAAAAGGAAAGCAGCTCTAATGTGGACAATGCAGTGACTGCCAGTCTCAGTCACTTACTCAGCCAAATGTGCCTCATCAAAGTTATGTACCAGTCCTGGGGACTCTCCTGAGTGATTAAGCAATACTTGGGTGAATATTATCAAAGGCAGAGCTGCTCTTACCATGGACAGGGAGAGAGGGACCTGTGCTGACTGGGGGGAGGGGGCAGGGTGTGTGTTTCTGCGGTAAGCAGGAAGGCAGGGGTGGGCTCCTGACCAATGCAGTTGTTGGCGCGAACCAGTCTAGGCAAGAGAAACACCAGCACCTGTGAAGAGCTGACAGGAGGTCAGGGGGATTCTCTTGACAGTCACTGATTTCAACCAAAGTTTCCCATCTAAAAAATTTAAAAATGCTATTCCCTTCCCACTTTCATTCTGCCCTGTGGCCAAGAGGCAGGAACCACCATCTGCTATTAGAAGTTAGCTGAATGTCAAGGGACACTAAGAGAAATTCATCTTACTGTTTCCAACCCCCAAAAGGCTGCATGATCCAACTGAATGTCCTATTTCTGGATCTATTCCCAAAGAATTCCTGTAACACACGTTCCCAGTTTAAAGAAGTAAAAAGAAAAAGCTGAACCTAGGGAAGACAGTGCGATGGTAAGAATAGTGCCAAGGTGCCATGGTAAATCCAGAGGGGGCACAAAGCAATCAATAATGCTGTAGAGCATGCAAAGATTCCTGTTCAGAAGTTGCTGTTAAACAGAGCAAATACCATATAAAAAATCAATGTGAAGCCGGGCGTGGTGGCGCACGCTTGTAATCCCAGTACTTTGGGAGGCAGAGACCGGAGGATCCAGGTTCGCGGCCAGCCTGAGCCTGAGCGCGCGCGCTCTCTGTCTCTCTCTCTCTCTCTCCCTGTCTCTCTCTCTCTCTACCTAGTGAGGCCCTCCGTAACTTCGTGAGACCCGGTTTCAAAATAAAGCATAAAAAAATGGGGCCAGGGATGTAGCGCAGAGGTAGAACCCCTCTGGGTTCAATCCCCGGCACCGCAAAAAAAAAAAAAAAAAAAAAAAAAAAAAAAATCAATGTGAATAGGAAATGCAGGCAGTGGTGTCCAAGCTGGTTCTAAGGCTGAGAAGTTGTGCTGTACAGTGCCCAACAGGCACACTTATATCATTAAGGAAGTAAATATGGTTATGTGAGGATGAAATAAGGATACTTAGGTTTTTGATTCATGAGTTTTATTCTTTTCAAAAGCTATATAGTTGTTGGGACATCAGTACTTATTCAGTTGTTTGCACCCAATTACCTAATAAACAAAACTGTAAAATATTTCCTTAGCTTAGGAGCATTGTGAAAAAAATTGAGATGCTTAAGGATGCTGTGAACTGAAAAGGTTTGGGAACCTCTGGGCTAATGAAAATAAAAATTTTCCCTTAACTTCATACACCCCTGATTAAACATGCTTCCTTTTCAAGGATTTCAGAATATTTAACAGACAAATATAATGGTAATGTTTTCCAACTTTCTACAGAAGATATTTGATTTCCTTTTATATTCTTAATCTTATTTGTAATCTAACAGCTCAAAGTAGAAATCTAAAGATAGATACAGAAAATTTTATTTCAAATAACTGCAAAAGAAGTTCAGAAAGTTTGAATGAATGATTCCTGCAATGACGGAGTTCCTATTTGCAAGTGATCCCCCCCATCACTGGCTCCATTCTTCCATAGGACTTTTAGGAACTCAAGATGGACTGTTCTGAGGAGGAGGAGAAGTGAAGGAGGAATCAGATAAATAGATTCATTCTGGGACTTAAGAGGGCCAGCAAGCCAGAAAAAAGAGAAAGATCATACACAGCTGCCCAGAAATCAGCTGATTTCTGAAGATTCAGTTCCCAGTTCCATCCATTGCAAGCTGAGTAAAACAAGCAGGTTGTGACCAGCTACATTTTATACTTGTAGCTTTATCTTAAGTCCTGATCTCCCAGACTACCAAAGGCCAGTGTCCCCCCGCCCCATCTCTCCTGTCCATTCAGACTTAACTCCTTTCTAAACTGACAGCACAGAGGCAAGATGCCAGGGAAAGCAGGAGCAGTTGTAAGGACAAGTGTTAGTTAAATGAAAGCTTTCTGAATTCTCCCTTGATATACAGCAACCATACCTGGCAGACCTTTATGCAAGCCATCACTGCACTAAACACCTATGCACTAGGGTCTAGGAAAGCTCACCAGTAGGTACTTGCCTGGACTAATGCTCTGTACTAAACACTTGACTTGTATCAGCTTAAATAATCCTCACAGCAACCCTACAAAGCAGGCAGTGGCACCATCTTCATCCTCACTGCCCTGGCAACAAATAGCAGAGTAGTAGGTGGTGGCCTGGCTGGCTGGAGATTGCTTGAAGCAGAATGTACTTAACATGTTCTGCTCCACAGCTGCCTTCATACCATGGGGGATGGGGAAAGGAGTGGAGGCACCACTGACTGGCTGCACTGGGTCCCATAGGTCTCTGATTTGGCCTGCAGCACCACATTTCACATACCCAGGAGTAGGCCTGTCCCCTCAATGCACAGGCATCTGAATGCCATGAGGCCCCTGAACCAGGGCTCAAGTTAGATTTCTAGCTGTGATTATTTCCAAAGAATTTCACCCCTGTAAACAAATCAGAGCTGAGACAACTCTCACAGCACCTGGCCATCTGTTTGCAATGAGACTGGGCCTGTCATGGGTGACAGCTGAAGCCATGGGGCGCAGGAAGTGATCATTTGTGCTTCCCAGTCAGGAGGAGGGCCCATAGTGAAAATACCAAGTTCATATTCACACATCCCTTTCAGACAGAGTCGTCACCCTTTTGCTGCTGCTACCGGGCTTATTTGGGGAAAAGTGAGGTTCTGCACAGGGACAAAGAGAAGGGGATGGAGGACCTGACTTCAGTAAAAACCTGGTAATTTTTCAACAGTAGTCAGTTTGCAGAGTATCTTATCCTGTCCTAGGAACATTTTTGCTGAAATGCTGGTTATACAACATGAGTACCAGGAGGCCTGTTCCCCTCCTGGTCCTAGCACAGCGGCCACTTGACATTCATGAGTATGGCACTGTTTAATTGTGCAAACTGTGTCAGTGGGGAAGCACAAGCAGGATTACTTTCCATCTGACTGGTTCAGGCAGCTGGTGAGAACAGTGTCAGTGTCATCAGCCAGACTGTGCTGCCTGGAGCTGAGCCAGTGGCCATGCTCCGGCAGCTCCTAGAAGCCTTAATCCTCCTTTACGCAGCTTGTACACACCCTGCCCCTGCCTCTCAGGCCTGCCAAATGGGGCCCCATTACCTCATACTCTGAAGTACCACAGACCCTGCAGCCTGCCTTGAAAGAAGCAAGCCATGGCGGAGATAAGCCGGCCTTCCTGCTAGGAGAATGTGAGACACATTCAAGTCATGTCTCCCACTGGGGGGGCAGGGGCCAACAAGGATCTTGCAGTCAGGAGGACCAGGAGCCAGGCCTGGGTTGGACATAACCACGCCAACCAGAATTTCAGCTCCTTTCCTTTAGAAAGCAGGCAGCACGCCCATTACATTAGCAGCACTGAGAATGCTGCACTTTCCCTCTTCCCTGTGAAAGCTGCTAGCAGCTGGAGGAACTAGAGGCCCAGGTACAGTAAAAGGTTCCACTGTTACATACCAGTTATATCATGGTGTTGATTGCTAAATCTGGGCAGATGGATTACTGAATTTAAAATGTTAGTGTGAAGAACATACAGTAAAAACCAAACCATACCAAACATAAGATCCAGACTGCTGGGCTACAACATATTCCAGCAGGAGCAGGCTAGGCCAACTTTTCCTACAAAGAGCCAGGGAGTAAATACCATCGGCTATGCAGGACACAAAGTCTGTCAAAACAATCCATTTTGCAGTCACCACGACATCAGAAGACAATTAAAGAGATAAGCCTGGCTGTGTGCCAGTAAAACTGATTGGCCCAAGTGCTGTAGTTTGCAGTACCTGTTTCCTGTTTAGAGATGCTGTGAAGGCCAGGGAAAAGTATGTGATAAATTATTACATTAGAAAAGCAAATTTTCAAATGAAATCAAGTAACAATGCACTTGTAGGTGAGCACATAGGCCCACAGAATAAAGAGGTATATGGTGGCAGGTTTGTGAATGACTATATTTATGCTGAAAAGCCAACCAAACAACTAACACATGTAAAAACAGCCCAGCTTATTTGCCATCTGTCCCCTTTCATGAGCCAGGAATGGCTTCTCTTGGTGTCTATCTGTTCATCTCTACCTGGTGAGTTGGCCCCCAAGTACTACTTCCCAAAGAAGCTGTGACCTAGCTAAAACTCAAATTATAGTCTGAAAAATGACGAGAGAAACAGGATGTCATTAATTCAAACAATGCATCCCCAACCAACTTGGGCTGTGCTCTGAGTGTTTCAGGTTGTACCTTTCATAAGTCAAGATAACAGTTTCTTCCCCTACCCCTTCCTTCCCTCCCTCCCTCCCAGTACTGGGGATTGAACCCAGGGGGCATTCTATCTCCAAGCTACACCCACAGCCCTATTTTTTATTTTTATTTTGAAGAGGGTCTCACTAGGTTGATGAGTCTCACTACTTGCTGAGGCTGTCCTTGAACCTGGACCCTCCCAAGTACTGGGATCACAAGCATGCGCCACCAGGCCCAGCTGCTGGTTGCCTCTTTTGCAACTATAACCTCATCTCCTGTATCTGTCTTCACTTTATACTTTTTTGTTTATTCATTCTTTCAAGAGAGCTGGTGCAGGGTATGTGGGGCTGAGCTCAATTTACACCATAATATAAAACACAAGAAAACAAAACTGTTAATTCATGTAAAAAAAAAATCCTAGGCTTGCCGGGCGTGGTGGCGCACGCTTGTAATCTCAGTACTTTGGGAGGCGGAGACCGGAGGATCCGGGTTCGCGACCAGCCTCAGCGCGCGCTCTCTCTCTCTCCTTAGTGAGGCCCTCCACAACTTCGTGAGACCCGGTTTCAAAATAAAGTATATAAAAAAAAATAGGGCCGGGGGCATAGCGCGGAGGTAGAACGCCCCTGCGTTCAATCCCCGGTACCGCAAAAAAAAAAAAAAAAAAAAGTCAGGGAAAAAAATCCTGCTTTGAGAGATTCCACTGGGCGTGGTGGTGCACACCTGTAATACCAGAACTCGGGAGGCTAAGGCAGGAGAATCGCAGGTTTGAGGACAGCCTCAGCAACTTAGCAGGACCCTATCTCAAAATAAAAAGGGCTGGAGGTGTAGCTCAGTGGTAGAGCATTTGCTTAGAATGTGGCAAGACCCTGTGATTCCTAGCACTACAAAAACAAACAGAAGAAAAAGACTCCAGGATGGCTAGAGTAGGCTAGCAGTAGAGCTGGGCAATTTCCTTCCTTTATAGGGTTCTAGTAGAAAGCAAATGAAGGGAGCCGGGCGTGGTGGCGCACGCTTATAATCCCAGTACTTGGGAGGCTGAGACCAGAAGATCCAGGTTCGTGGCTAGCCTTGGCTACTTAGGCCCTCTGCAACTTCATGAGACCCGGTTTCAAAATAAAGTATAAAAAATAGGGCCGGGGGTGTTGTAGCTCGGAGGTAGAACGCCCCTGGGTTCCATCCCCGGTACCGCAAAACAAAAAAACAAAAAGAAAGCAAATGAAGGAGACACTGGAGAACAGAAGAATTTACAAGGCAGTCAGGGAGGAGGATGGTGTTCACTTCTTAATTGAAATGGGGACAAGGTCTAAGAGTAAGAAACCTATGTTAGTCAAGGTAGGCTGGTAACAGTCTGGGGGTACCCCTGGTGTAGACCAGAAAGCTCCTGAGGATGACATCATGCTGGTCTTCCAGGAACTTTCATTTCCAACAAAAGGATAGAGCTGGGCGTGGTAGCACAGGCTTGTAATCCCAGTACTTGGGAGGCTGAGACAGGAGGACCCCAGGTTTGCAGTCAGCCTCAGCAATTTAGTGAAGCCCTCCACATCTTAGTGAGACCCTGTTTAAAACTAAAAAATAAAATAGAGCTGGGGGTGTAGCTCAGATGTAGAACACCCCTGGGTTCAATCCCTAGCATCAAAAAAAAAAAAAAAAGAAAGAAACCAAGTTTACAATCTTCATGAACAAAAATTAAAAAGATAAAAAGAAAAAAGAGAGGCCAGGTGTGGTGGCGCACGCTTGTAATCCCAGTACTTGGGCGATGGAGACTGAAGGATCCGGGTTTGCGGCCAGCCACAGCTACTTAGTGAAGCCCTCTGCAACTTCGCCAGACCCAGTTTCAAAATAAAGTATAAAAAATAGGGCTGGGGGTGTAGCTTGGAGGTAGAATGCCCCTGGGTTCAATCCCCGGTACCGCAAAAAAAAAAAAAAAAAAAAAAAGAAAGAAAAAAAGACAACTGTAGCATTTCCAGTACACCAAATACCAAGGAAAACATAAAACATGTTAATTCCAACCTCTATGCATGTGATGGAGGTTAAAATGGGAATTCAGGAGGCCAAGAAGAGAGAGAGAAACAAAATGGAGACAACCAACAATCTACCTGGCTGGTGACCACATTGCCTGTGGTCGAAATACTCCAGAACACACAGACTGGTCATGTGTAGGTGGAAACAACATGAACTTGTGAGCAGACCCACAGGGTAGGAAAGGTGAAACTCCAATCAACTTCTTTGTGTGTGTGTGTGTGTGTGTGTGTGTGTGTGTGTGTGAGAGATACACTGGGGATTGAACCCAGGGGCATTCTACCTCCAAGCTCACCCCCAGCCTTTCTTATTTTTTGTTTTGAAATAGGGTCTCCTAGGTTGCTGAAAGTCTCTCTACTTGCTGAGGCTAGCTTGAAACCTGCGATCTCCTGTCTTAGCCTCACAAGTACTGGGACTTCAGGCTTGTGCCACATACCTGGCTCTCCATTCAATTTACCATTTCATCCACTGGGAAGCAACCTGTATAAGTAACTAAGAGCACATCATGCCTCCAGGTTTCTTTTCAAAGCAGCAGATACCCACTGGCTGAGACAGCTCGACTCTGAGCATCCCTGGGACCAGCTTAAGCTTACTGGGACAAAAGGGACTTCAGGAACAGAGCCAGCACAAGTGCTTCCAGAGTCACCATGACCCAACACCCTGAGCAACACTTTAGCCATGATCACCAAGAGTCCTTACTGAGAAGGAAAGGAAAACCAGGCCTTTGATGGCCAAGAAGAGACACTGAAACATGCTGAGGAGCCAGCAGTATTCACAACCATGAAGGACAAAGCCACACATTTACTCAACTCAGGGTTGAGATACTGAAGTCTGGTTATCTCAATGAAGAGATGATGTTACGGGGTGACTTTTTCTTGCCTATGACCCTGGACCCTTCCTTGTGAAGCTGAACTTTATCCAGGCTTTCCAGGAAAGATGAGCTTTCCTCTCATTTTGCCTCACTTTGGGGGGGGGGGTGCTTGGGATTGAACCCAGGGGCATTCTACCTCCTAGCTATACCCCCAGATCTATTTTATTTTTTATTTTTGAAACAGGGTTTCACTAAGTTGCAGAGGGTCTTGCTAAGTTGCTGAGGACTGGCCTTGAACCTGTGATCCTCCTGCCTCTCTCACAAGTACTGGGATTATAGGTGTGCAACACCAGTCAGTTTTGCCTCACTTTTTATCTGGTATTCAACTCCAACTACAAGGGGTATGGGTAGTGAGAGCACCACCTTTCCCAAAGGAAAGAACACAGAAAGTGACACAAAATCAATGTCAGAGCTAGGAAGAGCCCAAGACCCCAGTTTACAAGGCAGCAAGTGAAGACTGACCCCAAGGCCACAAGATGACCAGTCAGTGAGAGCTGACAAGTGTCTAAACTACCAGGTTTATATCTGATACATACCTCAAACGTACAGAGAAGGTGAATACATGGATGACTTTGACAGTCAATGTGGCCCTAGGGAAACAGGCCAAGGCGCCCTGGCTTCCACACTAACCTTGACTTCCTTTCAGGCTTACTCTTACCTGAGTAAGCACCCAGACAACCACCTCTGTGCACTGCTGGGATGTGCTCGGCTAGTGCTCCGTGTCTACAGCCCAACTAAGCCAGTTTGAGAGGGATGCTTAGATCCAAATAATTGACACCCCCTGGATCTCAGTAACTTCCAGAATGCACAGGAGTTGGACGGGGACAGAACCCTCACCATTTCAGATGAGAAAAGGAAGAAAGCAATGAAATGGAAGGGAGCTATCACTTTGCAAGAACTAACATTGCTGTTTGTCATTATTTCCTTGTCCCTTCTACAAAGTAAATAACCCACAGAAGTGAAGTACCTCAACTCTGATCACTAATAAGGAGAAGGATGGAGGTGCTGGAGACAGAAAGATAAACAAGACAAGGATGTCCCATCTTTGGCACTTGCAGACATGCAACAGCCATTGGCAGAGCCAGCCCCGGTGCTGTGTCCCTGGGAAGCCTCAGGGGCAGCCTTGGCTGGCAGCTCACAGACTTGGAGTCTGTCTCCCAACCTAAGTGTACTCCCCTGCACTCTCTCCTTGTCCTTTGAGTCCGATTACGAGTTAAGAGTCATTCGCTGATAGTGAGCTTTCACCAGTTTGGCAGAAACCAAAACTCAGGGCACAGATGATCACACTCCCACTGAACCCGTAACATTCCCTGGAACTCCTTACTGCCTGTGTATTAAATTCTCAAAAAATATTTAAGGATGTGGAAATAAGCTGGGCATGGTGGTGCATACCTGTATTCTCAGTACATAAGAGGCGGAGGCAGGAGACCACAGGATCAAGGCTAGTCTTAGCAACTTAGTGAGACCCTATTTCAAAATAAATAAAAAGGGTTAGGTTAGAGGTAGAAGGCCCCTGGGTTCAATCTCCAGTACCAATAAATAAATAGGGCTGGGGGTATGGCTTGGAGGTAGAATTCCCCTGGATTCATTCCCCAGTACCTACCAACCAACCAACCAACCAACCAACACATACATACATAGCTTTTTTTTTTTTTTGGTATTGGGGATTGCAGGGGCTTTCTACCTTCAAGCTACAGCCCCAGCCCATTTTTATTTATTTTGAAACAGGGTCTCGCTAGGTTGACAAGAGTCTCACTACTTGTGGCGGCTGTCCTCGAACCTGCGACCCTTCTGTCTCAGCCTCCCAAGTGACTGGGATTACAGGTGTACACTACCACACCTGGCTATACATAGCTTTTTTCAAAAATCAAAAGAAGCCGGGCGTGGTGGCGCACGCTTGTAATCCCAGTACTTTGGGAGGCGGAGACCGGAGGATCTGGGTTTGCGGCCAGCCTCAGCTCTCTCTCTCTACCTAGGGAGGCCCTCCGCAACTTTGTGGGACCCGGTTTCAAAATAAAGTATAAAAAAAATAGGGCCGGGGGTGTAGCGCAGAGGTAGAACGACTCTGGGTTCAATCACTGGTACCGCAAAAAAAAAAAGAAAAGAAAAAAAAAGCCACTAACTTAAAATCCAGTACTAGTTGCTATGAAGAGAAAGCTAGTATAAAAAATAACAATGGAAACAGCCCTGGCTGCTGGTCCAAGATTCTGAGCTGCGCTTGATTTGTACAAAAGGAATAGATTAGCAAAATGAGCGGAAAGACTGAGGGAAATGAAAGGAGAGACCCCTGCTCCCATGGGGATGGTAGCATCGTATGCTTCAGGAACATTATTGAAGGGGTGGACAGCAAATTTAGCAAGGAGGCACCTGCATGAACCAAACCAAACCCAAACAGGAGGATGGTGTCAAACTCAAAGAAAATTTAAGAAGCTGAATTGACTGATGAGGCCAAAGAGGAATCTGGTGCCACTCTCGACTGCAAGAGCTCTGTCTCTGAGAGAAAGTTGTTACTTGGATTTTTCAGAAGGAGCAGAGCAGAACAGCTGAAATGTGCATCCAGAGAGTAGAGCACCCAGGAGAAAGTAAACTGAAATATCTGCTGGGAAGGTGGGCAAGTTTGTCCTCTAACAGTCAAACAGTTGATGTAAAGGGAAAGAAGTGGAAACCACCCTAAAAACATTAAAAGTGAGGTGCACAGGGGCTTTTAAAGAATCAAAGACTAAAGCAAAGTTTTGGATCAAAGCGAATACACCAAGGGGGAGGAGAGTAAGAAATGGACCTCCAAAGAAGGTTCCAGAGCCTAGGCAAAGACTTTGCTCTCTTCACCCTCATTCTCACCCCTGGGCTCTTATCACTAGGAGGAGACTGGAATGCAGGCTCCAGTTACAAACTTGGGTGACTACTCCCTATCAAAAATTAGTTCCTAAACTGGGCGTGGTGGTGCACACTTGTAATCCCAGTACTTGTGAGGCTGAGATAGGAGGATCGCAGGTTCGAGGCCAGCCTCAGCTACTTAGTGAGGTCTCCGCAACTTAGTGAGACCCTGTTTCAAAATAAAGAACAAAAAATAGGGCTGGGGGTGTAGCTCGGAGGT
The DNA here is from genome assembly GCA_004027185.1 of Glis glis. Lineage (NCBI taxonomy): Eukaryota > Metazoa > Chordata > Mammalia > Rodentia > Gliridae > Glis > Glis glis. The sequence continues at coordinate 39,315 of PVJS01007522.1, read as the reverse complement.
AGAATGACCCTGGATTCAATCCCCAGTACCGCAAAAAAAAAAAAAAAGTTCCTAAGCAAGGACTCAAACAAATCCATGGATACGCCGGGCGTGGTGATGCACACTTGTAATCCCAGTACTTGGGAGGCTAAGACAGGAGGATCACAGGTTCCCGGCCAATCTCAGCAAACTTGTGAGGCCCTCTGCAACTTAGTGAGACCCTGTTTCAAAATAAAAGAAAAAAGGGCTGGGGGTGTAGCTCATGCCCCTGGGTTCCATCCCCAGTACCAGAAGGGAAAAAAAAGTTCCTTCCCGGTGGCTTATGAGGAATACACAGAATTTACCCAAAACTACTGTTGCTGCCCTAAGCCTCCACACCCTCAGAAGGCTTCTTCTGCTATGGTAGGGAGCACAGCCCAGTTCTTCCCTTGTTCCTGCCGCAGCAGCCACACAGCTATGCTGTGCAGGCTGGTGCTGGGCCATGATCGAGGGGACACAAAGAGTTGCTGATTGGAGGAAGTCAACACCCTGGGGTTGGCCACCGGGAACAGGGGTGGGGGGTGCTTTCTCCAGCAGATGGAGGAGGGCAGAGCGCTGAGCATGGCATGAATAAGCTCTTTCACTGCTGGAGAATACGCCACAGTACCATCTGCTGAGGGGATGGAAAGGTCACAGGAATAGGCACAACTCCTCAGCCCTCCAGAGCCAGGCAAAACCAGGTCCCGATCTTGCAGGGGCAACTGCAACAGGCAAGCCCCCACCCCCAACACAAGAAGCCAAACTTTCTACAGTCCCTCTGGTCTTACAAGCTCAGAAGACAAACTGAAGAACCACACCAGAAATGCTTCCCATCTTCTACCTCTTTCTGGCTGCCTTTGTTCAGCTCCTTCTCAGCACCCCCATGCTTCTCCAGGTCCTGGGTTCAGGTGACTAGCACCACCGAGCCAGAAGCTGGCCAGGTCCTAAAAAGGGATGGCTTGTCATCTCCAAATGATTCTAAGTAGAAAACTAGGCTTCTTACCTATCTAAAACTGAAAAATAAGTGGGTATTATTTCCTTGACTCAAAACTGCTCGTTGTAGCCAAGCATGGTGGTACAAACCTGTAATCCTAGTACTTGGGAGGCTGAGACTGGAGGATCACAGGTTCAAGGACAGCCTCAGTAAGTAGTAAGACTCTCATTAACCTAGAGAAACCCTGTTTTAAAATAAAAATAAAATCGGGCTGGGGGTATAGCTCAGAAGTAGAATGCCCTTGGGTTCAATTCCCAGTACCACAAAACAAACAAACAAACTGCTCAATGTAGTTAAATCTTATGAAACTAAATGGAAGCTAGTAGTGCTGTGGTTCATGGGGATACTGGTGCCCCAACCCCTCCATGCCTGCACAAACAAGAAAGCACAGGGGGCTACTGGCCCCTCAGAAAGGAACTCTGGTCAGAGGGCGCTTAGGAGGAAGTACCTGAAGGGCAAAGAGGAATTCACATTTTTGTTTCAGTTCTTGGAGAGACAGAGAAGTTAAAACAAGCTGACCTCTAAATGAGGGGGTGGAGCCGGGTGTGGTGGTGCACACTTGTAATCTCAGTACTTGGGAGTCTGAGACAGGAGGATCACAGGTTCGAAGTCAGCCTCTGCAACTTAGTGAAGCTCTCAGCAATTTAGCGACACCCTGTTTAAAAAAAAAGAATAAAAAATAGGATGGGGTGTGTAGCTCAGAGGTAGAATGCCCCTGGGTTCAATCCCCAGTACTACAAAAATAAATAAATGAGGGGTAGGGGTTTTATACATTGAACACAAGTACCCTCAATGCCTGATATGTAAATATTTTGAAAACAGAGATTTAAGTTCCTAAAGACTTTACTGAGGATCCATTTGGGATTAAAAAGACTCTCCCAAACTGGGTGTGGTTGCCCAAGGTTGTAATCCTAGTACTTGGGAGGATGAGACAGGAGGATCACAGGTTCAGCGCCAGCCTCAGCTACTTAGTGATGCTCTCTGCAATTTAGTGAGATCCTGTTTCAAAAAAAAAGAATAGGCAGGGTGTGGTGGCGCATGCCTGTAATCCCAGTACTTGGGAGGCAGAGACTGGAGGATCCAGGTTCCTGGCCAGCCTCAGCTACTTAGTGAGGCCCTGGGCAACTTCGTGAGACCCGGTTTCAAAATAAAGGATAAAAAATAGGGCCAGGGGTGTAGCCCAGAGGTAAAATGCCCCTGGGTTCAATCCCAGGGGCCGCAAAAAAAAAATAAAAAAAATAAAAAAAATAAAAAACAGGACCGGTGTGTAGCTCAGATGTAGAATGCCCCTGGGTTCAATCCCCAGTAACACACACACACACCCCAAAAAGAGAAAAAAAGCAAAAAAAAAAACTTCCCTTAATCCCCTCCCTGATCCTAATGATATTTAAAATCAAGATTAAATTGAAGGAAAGGCAGATTATTAGGCGTGTATGCATATGGAGTTGATGTTAAAAATTTAGTGTTGGGCCAGTCCAATTCTCCCAAAACGCAGAAGTGACTTTTAATGGAATTTTCAATGTGCCTTCACTACTCCTGTTACCATGTTAGAAATACAAAAATAGAATTTGTTCCCTTGGAGTTCACTGGTTGCCATAGAAATGGCATCAAAATGCATTATAGTTTCAGGTGAAGAAATGTACCACTGGTGCTGAAGAAGAAGAAAAGCCCTCATCAAATCCAATAGAAACTCAAACCCCTTTAATAATAAATGTGTGCAAGTACACCCAGACCACTACCCAAACATGTGTTCTAGGTCTGGGGGAGAAAGGATTTTCACTCATTAATTTTTTTTTTTTTTGCGGTACTGGGGATTGAACCCAGGGGCGTTCTACCTCCGCGCTACACCCCCGGCCCTATTTTTTTATACTTTATTTTGAAACCGGGTCTCACGAAGTTGCGGAGGGCCTTACTAGGTAGAGAGAGAGAGAAAGAGAGAGAGAGAGCGAGCGCGCGCGCTGAGGCTGGCCACGAACCCGGATCCTTCGGTCTCCACCTCCCAAAGCACTGGGATTACAAGCGTGCGCCACCACGCCCGGCTCACTCATTCATTTTAAGGTACAGAACACCAACCCAAGAAAAACAATTGGACAGGTGGGCTGCTCAGCCTTGCCCTCCCCTCCAGGCTTTACCAAGCTCCCTCCCTCCCTCCTGCTCTGTCCCAGAGGGATGGGGCTCACAAAATACACACTTCCTTCCCTCTTCAAATCCACAGTTTCTATGTTTCTGGTTTATTCCATTCTTTTACAGACCTGTATTTATGAAACTATAAGATCTCCCCACTCTGTGCAATAGACACAAGTTGGGGGTTGGGTTTACTATCTCTAGGGGATAATGGTAGAGATACAAGCTATTTGAGATTTGATTTCAACCCAAGGAATGATTTGAAGTCTTAAAAAGTATCCTTTCAAGGCCCGCCCGCTTGTAATCCCAGGACTTTGGGAGGCAGAGACCGGAGGATCCGGGTTCGTGGCCAGCCTCAGCTCTCTCGCTCTCTCGCTCCCTGTCTCTCTCCCTCTCTCTCTCCTTAGTGAGGCCCTCCGCAACTTTGTGAGACCCGGTTTCAAGATAGAGTATAGAAAATAGGGCCGGGGGCATAGCGCAGAGGTAGAACGCCCCTACGTTCAATCCCCCGCAAAAAAAAAAAAAAAGTATCCTTTCAGCCTGGCATGATGACTCATGCCTGTAAACCCAGTACTTGGGAGGCTTAGAGGAGGATCACAGGTTCAAGACCATCCTCAGCAACTTAACAAGACCCTGTTTCAAAATAATAAATAGGGCTGGGGGTGTAGCTCAGGAATAGAACACCCCCGGGGCTAATCCCCAGTGCCACAAAAAAATAAATAAATAAATAAAAGAGGAAAAAAAAAGGCGCACCGGGTGGTGCACGCTTGTAATCCCAGTACTTTGGGAGGCGGAGACCGGAGGATCCTGGTTCGCGGCCAGTCTCAGTTCTCTCTCTCTCTACCTAGTGAGGCCCTCCGCAACTTCGTGAGACCCGGTTTCAAAATAAAGCATAAAAAAATAGGGCCGGGGGTGTAGCGCGGAGGTAGAACGCCCCTGGGTTCAATTCCCAGTACTGCAAAAAAAAAAAAAAAAAAAAAAAAAAAAAAAAAAAAAAAAAAAAAAAAAAAAAAAAAAAAAAAAAAAAAAAAAAAAAAAAAAAAAAAAAAAAAAAAAAAAAAAAAAAAAAAAAAAAAAAAAAAAAAAAAAGTCTACTGAATTACAGAGGTATAAGTTATTTCTGACTGGTCCCAGCAGGATTCAAAAGGAAAGAAACAGGCATAATGGCACTCAGACCCTGCAAAGCCCCACATCACTGGGTATGTTAAGGGTTAAGCTTGCTCCTTTTATTAACTTTGCTTCTGGGATTCCATACAACTTACCACCCCTGCCCACTAGGGCCTGCACCTGACTTTTGCTCCTCCGCCTCCCATAAGGAGGTGGTGGAGAGGTAAAGATCAAGCTGCAAGCCCACTCCTGGTCCAGGTGCAGTGGGCACTTGTCTGGGGATGACTGGGCACATCCCCTTTCTCCTGACACTCTCACTTAAGCAGAAATGAAAACTAAAATTATGTGATATACTAGGAGGTGGTAGGTACTATGAAAAAAGGATGAGGGGGCAGATAGGATGTGGCACTATTAATTCCTAATCTCTTTTCATTTCCTCCATATTATGCATTGAAGGAGATGATGGTCTACCCAGAGAACAAACTTTCTCCCTGGAAAGTCTGTGCAAAAAGTTTGCATTTGTGTGCAAACTACTCCAAAGATGGCTTCCCGGATATGCATCTATTTAGAACACTAGGGCTTGTGGCTTACTTAAAACCACAGCTCCATTCAGCAATAGCTACACTAACATCTTTAAAGCTAATGAAAAAGAACAGAATTTATTTACCTTTGGGAATCAATTTATACACAAGTTAATGCAGCTCATTAAGCCACTGACACACTACAGTTTTCAGTTTACATGCTTAGCTATTTTGCCTAATGATTAGAGTCCAGTGTGAGCCAATCATCCTGACTATGCCCCTCAGACAGGTTATAGTGACAGCAACCCTAGGTTTACACTATCACACAGCCAGAAGGATACCGATTCCTTTGGTACACGATTTTGCCAGGTAGTAACAAGATGATTTCCTAAATAAATGCCACAATTATAAGCACTGCTGATAAGCTAACCAAAGTCAGATTTTTCAGTTCACAGATATGCTCCACCTTTAATTAGGAAAGCAAGCCAAAAAGAGACCCCTGGTTATACAAAGCCACTGTGCTCAATGACCCTGCCCTGGTGGTCTTCTCTCTAGGCTAGAATTCAGCTCTTCTGAGCCAAAGACAAAAGAATTAATCTCACAACAATCTGGGGAGGTGCCTTCCCTGGCAGTAGACTCAGATGACTTACCTACATCCCAAAAGGTCACTCAGCTGCTGGAAATGCTGGACCCAGAAGGTGCTAGCATTATCTGGACTACACAATGGACTATGGAGAAACTTTGTCTAAAAAGGTACTATGAGCAAAGGAGAAAACATCTATAGATGTTTCTCTGAGGATAGGTATTGAGTTTTACAATTCTGGACCTGAGAGGACTCCAGTAAAGGTAGGAAAGCAACTCTGCTCACTGCAGGTAGGTAGGAGGACAAGCACCTCTCCTGCCAGATCACCTTGCTGTGTGCATGCCTTAGGGGGCCCTCGCAACAGCTGTCTACCATAGAGGCCAGCAGCTCAAGTAGGCCAAAAGCACCACTCAAAACAGTGAGATGCGGACTGAAAAACCAACAAATAATAAGGACCTTTAGTTCAAAACAAGATTAGCAGAAACTAGATGTTAGTGTAAAAACTGGAACCAAAAAACTGACCTGAAACTGTACAGTTGAGCTGAACTACACCAGAGTGGGTGGTTGAGGAATTCCTGGTTGTTTGAGCCTCACAATGTAACCCCAAACCCCAAACCAGAGGTCTTGGGAGGGTGGCACTGGGTAAAGCCACCCACAAAGCCCTACACCACCCACAAGGCAAGCTTATCTCAGTTCCCAGGATGCCAAATTAAAAGCAGCCCATTAAAAGGAGAGGAGCGGTTAAAAGCATAGAGGCAGGAAGCAACAGCTGGCAATTCCGATAGCATGCAAGGAGATGTTTAGCCGACCTTTGCAGGCCCAACTAAGGTGTCCCTAAGATAGCTACTTGAAAAGAGGGGGGGCACACCTATTTTTTAAATATTTACTTTTCTTAATGTGGTAAAATATAGAAGACATAAAGTTTTCCACTTTAACCATTTTTAAATACATGATTCAATACACTGTTGTGCCATCACCACCACTATTCTTCTCCGGAACTGTTTCATCATCCCAAACACATTACCTGCTGAACAGTAACTCCTCGCTCCCCCGCCCTGGGTAACCAGTATTCCTATTCTTTCTGTATGACTGACTGGCTTCTGGTATCCCCTATGAGTAGAATCACAGTGTCTGTCTGGCTGGCTGCTTTCTTTCCATCAGCACAATGTACTAAAGGCTGATCCACGTTGTAGCAGGTGTCAGTTTCCTTCCTGGGCTGGGGATAGAGCTCAGTGGTAAAGGGTTTGGCTTGCCTCTCCTGCCTGTGAGAGGCCCGAAGTTTGATCACCACCACCGCCACCACCAAAAAAACCTTCCTTTTTAAGACCAAACAATATCTCACTGTATGGCTATGCTATATTTTGTTTATCCATCCTTTCCTCCACCCCTTAGATGGCCATGTGGGGTTTCTACCTTTTGGCTGCTGGGAATAGTACTGTTACTGGCATTGCTGAAGGCATACCCATTTCTACCTGAGGACAAAGATTTTGGAAGTTCTATTTAATCATTTCAGAAAATTTTCCACCTCAAATAACTTCAGCACCCAGAAAACCAGGACCCTACTTACCAGATTTCATCAGGGCCTAGGTGTAACCAAAATGGTTGGCTGGCCCTAGATAAACCAGTCTACCATTCTCTCTCCACCCTCAGACTAAGAAGATGGTGCTCCACAATGGGAGAGCAGAGGAAAAATCCAGAACAGGTAAAGTATTCAGCCAACCAAGTCCAGAAGAGTATGTAGCTTGCCTAGTATGCATTTCTCCTCAAAAGACTTCCGGATTCTTGACACTCAAGCAAAGCAGTGGGGTGCAGAACCACACAGCTAATGGCATCTGAGACACCTTAAAAATATTGAGGTCTGGGCCCCTCCCCAAGAGATTTCAATACATACGTTTCTAAGGAACCCAGCACAGTGGTGCATGCCTGTAATCTCAGCCTCAGAAATACAGCGAGACTCTCAGCAATGTAGCGACCTTGTTTCAAAATAAAAAATAAAGGGCTGGGGTTGTAGCTCAGGGGCAGAATGACCTTAGGTTCAATTCCCAGTACCAAGAAAGAAAAGGGTCCTCAGTGGGTATCCCAGTATAGGGATTTTCAAAAATTCCCCAGATGAGAAGGATGTGGTGGCGCACACCTATAATCCCAGTATTTGGGAGACTGAGACAGGAGGATTGCAGGTTTGAAGCCAGCCTCAGCAACTTAACAAGGCTCTCAGCAATTTAGCAAGACCCTGTTTCCAAATAAAAAACAAAGGCTGGGCGTGGTGGCGCGCACTTGTAATCCCAGTACTTGGGAGGCAGAGACCAGAGGATCCGGGTTCGTGACCAGCCTTAGCTACTTAGTGAGGCACTCGGCAACTTCGTGAGACCCGGTTTCAAAATAAAGTATAAAAAATAGGGCCAGGGGTGTAGCTTGAAGGTAGAACGCCCCTGGGTTCAATCCCTGGTACCGCAAAAAGTAAATAAATAAATAAATAATAAGTAGCTTGGAGGCAGAATGCCTCTGGGTTAGATCCCCAGCAAAACACACACACACACACACACACACACACACACACACACACACACACACACACCACCTCCAGATGACGCTAACATTCAAAACATTATTTTCCATCACTGCACAATCAAGAAATGGGGAGTCGTGCCAGGACACACCATGAGTCTTAGGAGTTTTCACAAACGTAACTTAATAGCAATTTTGTAATAATATGAAACTAAACATCTCTGTATTGGTTAAAACATACATGAAAAGCCAAAGAGGAATGCTCTTCCTTGTATTTCTACAATTTCAGTGGTAACTGATAAAGGTCTGGATGTGTAACTCGGCCAGGAGGGATTAAGGCTAGTTGATCCCTATGCAGCTAGGCAGAAACACCCTTATGCAGAGCAAATGTCCTGGGCCCACTGGTTTCCTCCCCAGTCCAAAAGCCAAGTCAATGAGAAGAGGAATGATGTGATTTTTGCTGGCAGCACTGAAGATAAACCAAACTTGGCTATATTGCCACCTAAGGGGCCGGCAGGATGACACTGAAAAAAAACTGGCCCAGAAATCTAGAGCTAATCTCTTCCCTCTTTCCCACTGTTTTTGCAGAAGTCTCAAAATACCACAAGCAGCCAGCAACCTAAGACAGGCTTGTGTTTCCAAAGGTTCATTGAGCCAATTCTTGGGACCTTTCTGCAGAGTTCTCAGGGAAGAATGCTGTAAATGATGGCTGGGTGCCAGGACTAATCCAAAATGAACAGAATCACTGATCCCCTTAGAGCCTGGGGCTCTAGGGGCTGGCTTACACCCAAGATCTCTGGGAGGCAGAACTACTATGAGGTATTTGGGGCCCTCTGTGGTGAAGTGGCATCACAGTCTAGGATAGCGAAAGATGAGGCAAACAGCCCCAGGCTTCATGCCCAAATGGCCATTCAGAGAGCAAAGAACCAGCATGCCCAGCTCCAAAAGGGGGAAGATAGAACTATATCTCAGTTATAATTGTTTTCCCAATTGTCTCAACATTCAACACCACAATACTGTGCTGTTTATAATTTCCTAGTCTGCTAACAATTACAGATTTCACAAAGGGGGACAGTAGCCCAGAGAACAAATAATATGGTTGCAGCTGAACCCTGGAAGAGCCTTGGACCCCTGGAGAATCAATGTACTGGAGGAAACTGCACCACATCACACTGCACACTCCTGGCAGCCTGGGAGTACCAGGTGCATATCTGCTATCTATACATTTACACAGACTGTACCCCTGGCACCTCAGGGCACCCAGCACATGGTAGAAGCACAAAGGGTCCAGCCAGGCTCCTCGCCTCTCTCACAGAGGTACTCACTGTGAAACTTCCTCCTTCCAATACACTAGGCCTCCTCTGCCTGGAATACCCTTGGTCCTCTACATGGTGCCCCATCTGCCCACCTCAAGTCTGTTGTGGGTAGCCATCTCAACTGTTCCTGTGGCCAGACTTTATCTTACCACAATCACACAAGATAATCTACTCTGCTGAGAAACTAGATGCTTTCCCTGTGATCTGGAACAAGGCAAGAATAGCCCACTCAATAGTACTGGGAGTTCTAATTAAATGCAATTTAAAAAAGGAAACAAGAGGGATACAGATTAGAAGGAAGAAATAAAACTATCCTTTGCAGATATATGATTATCTACAGAGAAGTTCCCAAAGAATCAACTTTAAAAAAGCAAGGGTGTAGATACCAGGTTAATACATGGAGGTCAATTACTTTCCTATATACCAGCAATGAAGAATTAAAATTACAAGCAATCACAGCATCTTCCACACTGTGATCACGTTTGCTCCCCTTTTCCGAATTCACATGGGTACGGACAGCATTGAGTTAGTGCCTGGCAAGATGAAAGGCACCAATAAATGTTTGAAGAAAGCCAGAAATTAATCACAACTGATGACCACACAAAACCCAAGGGCTGGGACAGAAGCCCCTCACCCTAAAGACCAGAGTAGGACGTCTGCAGACCAGTGTCTTTAGACAGCAGTGACACAGAGAATATATCATGGGTGCTAAAGTGAGCAGGGTGCCAAGAGGATCAACACTGGTATGAAGTGACACCCCAATGTACAAAGTCTCCTGATCTCCCAACCCCACTCAGCTTTTGAAGCACCACTCTACCCAATAGCAGAGCTCTGAGTTTGAAAATTCAGGGGCAGCCGGGAGTGGTGGCGCACGCTTGTAATCCCAGTACTTGGGAGGCTGAGACCGTAGGATCCGGGTTCACGGCCAGCCTCAGCTACTGAGTGAGACCCGGTTTCAAAATGAAGTATAAAAAAAAAAATAGGGCCAGGGGTGCAGCTCGGAGGTAGAATGCTCCTGGGTTCAATCCCCAGTACCGCAAAAAAAAAAAAGGAAGAAAATTCAGGGGCATAAAGGGAGACAAACCAACTTAACTAAATCCTCTGAAAATCCACTTAATAAAGGAGGTGTGTTGACAGACTTCTCTATTCTAAAGATCAAAATGTTTCTCTGTGTGTGTGTGTGTGTGTGTGTGTGTTACTGGGGACTGAACCCAGGGGCATTCTACCTCCGAGCTACACACCCATATTTTATTTTTTAGTTTGAAACAGTGTCTCACTAAGTTGTGGAGGGCTTCACTAAGTTACCGAGGCTAGTCTCGAACCTGCAATCCTGTCTTCAGCCTCACAAGTACTGGGATTACAAGTGTGCGCCACCACGCCCGGCTTTCTCTCATTTTCTAAACTTGTATCCCCAGTTGCAGCTGCCTCCTTGTGTGTGTGTGTGTGGGGGGGGGGATGGATGGATGAGTGAATGGATGGATGATGGTAACCAACCACACCCCAGGTAAACCAGCAAGACCTTGCTCCTGTGCCGCTGGGCAGGCACCTATGTCTAAGAGGGAGAGTTCATATCATCTACCTTGTTGTTTGGTGGTACTAGGGATTGAACCAAGAAGTGCTCTACTTCTGAGCTACATTCCTGTCACTTATTTTTTAAGAGAGAGTATTGCTAAATTGCTGAGACTAGATGGCTTACCTTGTATTTTTGTAAGGATTAAACAAAAAAACATACACAGAAGCAGTCAGAAGCTGGGCATAGTGGCAACAAGCCTGTAATCCCAGCACTTGGGAAGCTGAGACAAGATCACAGGTTCAAGGCCAGCAGCAGCAACTTAGCGAGGCCCTTAGTAACTTAGCAAGACCCAGTTTTCAAATAAAAATAAAATAGGCCAAGTGTGCTAGTGCATGCATGTAACACCAGTACTTGGGAAGCTGAGATAGGAGGACTGGAGGCTCCCAGCTAGCCTCAGCAACCTCGTGAGGCCCTCTGCAACTCAGTGAGACTCTGTTCTCAAATTAAAAAAAATTGGGGTAGGGGTGTAGCTCAGAGGTGGAATGCCCCTGGATTCAATCCCCAGCAAACACACACACACACACACACACACACACACACACACACACACAATCAGCACAGTTTCTAGTAAATGATAAACAAAACATAAAACAGTACTTGGGAGGCTGAGACAGAAGGATTGAGGACAGCCTCAGCAAGGAGTGAGATTCTTATTAACCTAGTGAGACCCTGTTTCAAAACAAAAAATAAAAGCCGGATGTGGTGACGCACATGCTTGTCAACCTAGTACTTGGGAGGCTAAGACAGGAGGATCTCAGGTTCAAGGACAGCGTCAGCAATTTAGTGAGGCTCTCAGCAACCTAGTGAGACCTTGTTTCCACATAAGAAATAAAAAATCGGTCCGGGGGTGTAGCTCAGAGGTAGAAGTCCCCTGGGTTCAATCCCCAGTACCAAAAAAAAAAGGGTCCCCCTACTCCTACTTACAAACAGGATATGAAACAGGAGCAGTCCTCAGCTACATTCTCACCATAGTGACAAAAGACATAGCAGAGCAGCCAGGTCTCTGGTAGTCTCCTTCATAGCACCCCCAAATGTCAGAAGGACCTGGGAGACCTGAGTCCTCCTGTAGACCAGGTGGCACAGACTGAAATACTTCCCCAACTGTTCTTCTTCTGAAGGACTAAACTTAGTGAAAGCTTTTGGGTTTTCTGTTCCTATGAAAACATCAGATGGTACAGACTGTAGATTGCTTCCTCACCTTCCTGAATAAACAAACAAGAGAGAAAAGCACTGAGGGCCCCCATCAGCCTTCATGTACATTTGTGTGTGTGTGTGTGTGTGTGGTACTAGGGATTGAACCCAGGGGTGTTCTACTTCAAGCAACACCCCCAGCCCTGTTTTATTTATTTTGAAACAGGGTCTCACTAAGTTGTGGAGGGCCTCACTAAGCTCCTGAGTCTGGCCAGGAACCTGTGATCCTCCTGTCTCAGCCTCCCAAATACTGGGTTTACAAGCCTGCGCCACTATGCCTGTACTTTGTGTGTGTGTGTGTGGGGGGGGGGTACTGGGGATGGAACCCAGGGGCTACACCCCCAGACCTATTTTATTTTTTATTTGGAAACAGGATCTCACTAAGTTGCTGAGGCTGGCTTCGAACCTGGGATACTCCTGTCTCATCCTCCCAAGTATTGGGATTACAAACCTGCGCCACCATGTGCGGCTATGCCTGTACTTTTAAAAATCATCTTAGGGAGAGCTTCAATTGCTTTTCAAGTCTTTTATTCAACAAAGCATAACACACTCCCACATATTTCTTTGTTGTGTCTATGGGGCAAGTACAAGAAACCTTCTATTTGCATAGCTAATGGGTCTTTTCAGAGCATGTTGACATTTCATCTTTTGGATCTGCCTATGCACAGGGTTCAGGTCTAGTGTGGGGTGCCCTGCCTGTCCACAAAAGGCATGCAGCTCTGGGCTCCGACTAGGAGTCTTGTTTCCTCTGAGGCCAGTCCTCATCACAGGAGATAATGGGAAAAGCAGAAAGCAGCTGGTGAAATGGTAATGGCAGCATGCAAGGACTATGGGCTCCCGTGGGACCAATGGTGGGGGAGAAAGAGGTGCTGCCAGTGTATGCTCCCATCCCCAATCTCAGGCATTTCGCCTGTGAGGTGAAAGGGAACTAACAGAAAGCTCAGATACAACCAGCAGTGGGTGTCCCCAGCTGGGAGAACCACTAAGAGTCACAACAGGATGGGCTGCCTGATAGGTCCCTCTGTGCCTGCTCTACATGGGCCCAGTTACTCACAAACCCAATTCCAACTTCATTATTAAGCAATGGCTTGTTGGTGGATTCTGCAAAGGACACAAACAGAAACACTTTAAGCAGCCAGGATGGTGGCACACGCCTGTAATCCCAGTACTTGGGGAGGCTGAGACAGGAGGATCGTAGGTTCGAGGCCAACCTCAGCAACTTAGTGAGAACCTATTTCAAAATAAAAAAAAAAAAGGGATGGGAGTACAGGTAGAATGCCCCTGGGTTCAATCCCCAGTACAAAACAAAACAAAACAAAACAAAACAAAACAAAACAAAACAAAGCATTGTAAGCACTGCTGGAATATTTGGCTTCTTTTTGCCTGAACCTTGGCTAAATCTGTACAAGACTGTGGTTAACTCAAATGGCTTTCAAGAAAATAACTGCATATGCTTTCCTTGCATTCTTAATGTAAAAGCTATAGTCACATCCCTTTCTCCCCTCCCCATCCCACCCTGAAAGGGAATGAAAGAATCTCTACACAGCTTCCCTAACAACTTGTGAATTAATCCAAAATTATAATATTTCTACAACCAGAAAATAAACTGCACACAAGAAATGCAAAATCATCTATCCCTTGTGAAATAATCAATCTATCCCCACCTGAGGCCTAAAGAAATAAAACAGATCCCACACAGAGATCCCCAAGCATCCCAGGCTAATTTCCTGGGATCTCAGCACTTGTAACTGTTGGCACAGCCTGATGCCTTTGCAGGTCATGCTTTAAGCATTTTAGCAACAGCCTTCTGTTACAGAGGCTCTAGAAATACTTGCAGAAACGGACACTTGGGGCATAAACACTCAGCTATCACAACTGCCCACCCAAGTAGCAGGCATCCCACTTTATGGAAACAAGCAGTTCCTTCAGAGCTGGCTAGAGGAGAGGCTCCTGGGGTCAGGGGCTGCCTATTTGTGACCCAGCATCTGTCTTAGGAAGGAGGCTCCATCATTCTACATCACTCTATTAGAAGGTGATCAATATGCAATGAATGAAATGGGCGTGGTGGAGCAGGCCTGTAATCCCAGTACTTGAGAAGCTGAGACAGGAGGATCACATGTTTGAGGCCAGCTTCAGCAAGTAGTGAGACTCTCATCAACCTAGTGAGACCCTGTTTCAAAATAAAAATAAAACTGGGCTGGGGGAGGGCCTCACTAAGTAGCTGAGGTTGGCTGCGAACCCGGATCCTCTGGTCTCAACCTCCCAAGTACTGTGATTACAAGCATGTGCCACCATGCCCGGCCCTATTTTACTTTGAAACAGGGTCTTGCTAAATTGCTGAGGCTGACCTTGAGCCTGTGATCCTCTCTGGTCTCAGCCTTCCAAGTACTGGGATTGCGGTAAAATATTTTCAAATTGTTAATCTGACAAAGGATTTGTACCCAGAATATATAAAGAACTCCCAAACTCAATAATAAGGAAAAGAAAATGTTTTAAAAGGTTTGAATGCACACTTTACCAAGGAGCTTGGTAAAGTCAATAAGCACATGAAAAGGTACTCAATGTGATTAGCAAATGCAAATTAAAGCCACAGCCACACTGAGATACCACTGCGCTCCCCCCAAAACTGGCAAAACCAAGTGCTAGTGAAGATGTGCAATAACTAGAATTTTCATTCACCGATAGGACTGAAAAATGTGCAAACACACTGGAAACGACTAATAGTTTCTCACAAAGCTGAAGTACACTTATATGACCCAGCCATCCTATGTGTGGGTCTTTAGCCAGAAGAAAGGAAAATATGGCCAGGTGTGGTGCACACCTATAATCCCAGCTTCGTGGGAGGCCAAGGCAGGAGGATGGCAAGTTCAGGCCAAGCTGGGCAACTTAAGTGAGACTATGTCTCAAAATAAAAAATAAAAAGGGCTGGGGGTATAGTTCAGTGGTAGAGTGCTCCTGTGTTCAATCCTTAGTGCTGCAAATAGCTAAAAAGTAAAGGGAAAACATGCTTACACAAAGAACTGTAAGTGGATATATTTATAGCAGGTTCATTCATAATTACCTAAAACTAGGAACTACCGTGACCTGCCACAGGAAAGATCTTGGAGTGCTGTTTTGCAGGGAGAGCAGTCAGACCTGCAGGCACACTGGGCAAGGGTGGCCTGGTTTGAACCCCAAGGTCCACTGTTAACCTGACTTAATGACAAGCATCATTAGGCTTAGATTCCCTTCCCTTAAGAAAAAAAAGTGGTTTAGAGGACCCACCCTCAGATGGCTGTGAAGTGCTCAAAATGTTTTCAATCAGAGACTGAGGGGGAAGAATGCAAACTATTCTACTTTCTGGAATGATCCATGTACCCTGTATAGATCGGGAACTCCTACAAGACAAGAGCTACTGGAACACTGCTTGCTGCTGTTCTGAAAGGAAGGCTCTATCTAGTTAAGGTAAAAGGGTTCTGTGACTTCTGTTTTATACTTGCAAGAACAAAAGCAACAAAACAGTCTTAAAAGAGGAACCAGGCATGGTGGCGCATGCTTGTAATCCTAGTATTTGGGAGGCTGAGACTGGAGGTGGCCAACCTGAGCTACTTAGTGAGGCCCTCCCGCAACTTAGTGAGACCCGGTTTCAAAATAAAGAATAAAAAATGGGGCTGGGAGTGTAGCTCGGAGGTAGAATGCCCCTGGTTCAATCCCCAGTACCGCAAAAAGAAAAAAAAAGAGGGCTGCAAGACTGCTGCATTTACACCCACTGGA
This sequence comes from Glis glis, assembly GCA_004027185.1. NCBI lineage: Eukaryota > Metazoa > Chordata > Mammalia > Rodentia > Gliridae > Glis > Glis glis. Next base: position 23,651 of record PVJS01007522.1, on the reverse strand, counting down.
GGAGTTACTCCTAGCTCAGGAGGGGAGGGGAAAGCTGCCACACAGCTATTAAAGAGTATTTAGTGTACAGTCAAAGATAACCCAATTGTGCTTATAGAGCAAAGTTGCTTAGAATATTTTTCATACGAATCCTTCCTGGAGGATCTTGGTCCAGTTTTTAGGTGTTGATTCAATTTCAAACTAGTAAATAAAAATATCTGTCTGTACAAGGATGAAGAAGGGACAAGGACTCGGAAGCAACAAAGTGCCAGAGATTCAAAATTCCTTTCTGGTTTCAACAGCAGAACATCTTCAGGTTCAGAGCAAAAAAGCACCATTAAGCAGGAGAGTTCTGCCTGTGGACTAAGACCACGTGATTAAAACATGCATGAGAGCTAGGCATTGTGGCGCACACCTGTAATTCCAGTACTTGGGAGGCTGAGACAGGAAGATCACAGGCTTGAGGACAGTCTCAGCATTGTAGTGAGACTCTCAGGAAGCTAGCAAGACCCTGTTTCAAAACAAAACAAAAAGGGCTGGAGGCGGTAGCTCAGAGGTAGAATGTACTTAAGTTCAATCCCCAGTACCACAAAAAGAAAGCAAACAAACAAATAAGATAAAAAAAGAGGGCTGGGATGTAACTCTGAGGTAGGAGGACCCTGGGTTCAATTCCCAGTACTCTCCCCCCTCCCAAAAATGTATGAGGACTGATGGAGGATAAGGAAGGAAATACACCAAGTGATGTGTCCATGTATGAATGTTATCACTTTGAATCTTACTATGATGTATAATTACAATGCATCAATATAAAAGTATGAAAAATTTAAGAAACATTTGTCAGTACAATAAAATACAAAAGAGCAAGGCAAAAGGCTGCTGGCCTAACATCTATCTCTGCAATTAGCCCACCAGATCACTTGGAATCAAAATTCTGCTCACAGTTTGTACTCTGTTTTTTTTCTTTTTTTCTTTCTGCATACTGGGGATTGGACCAGGGGCATTCTACCTCTGAGATACAACCCCAGACCCCCCCATTTTTAGGTATTGGGATTGAACCCAAGGGCATTCTACCTCCAAGCTACTGATACACCCCCAGCGTACAAGTGTACTCCACCACACCCAGCTCCTTTTTATTAATAAATTAATTCATTTATGGTACTGGAGGTGGAGCCCAGGAACATTCTACCTCTGAGCTACACCCCCAGCCCTATTTTTTGTTTTTAAACAGTCTCACTGGGTTGTGGAGGGCCTAAGTTTCTGAGGATGGTTTCAAACCTGCAATCCTCCTGTCTCAGTCTCCCAAGTACTGGTATTACAAGCATGCGCCACCACACCTGGCTAAATTTTTTTTGTTACAAAACAGGTTGCTAAGGCTGTCCTCAAATCTGTGATCCTCCAATCTCAGCCTCCCAAGTACTAGGATTATAGGATTATGCCACCACACTGGCTTTTTTCCCCTTTTTTGGCAGTACGGGGATTGGACCCAGGGGCACTCTACCTCCCGGCTACACCCCCAGCCCTATTTTTTATTCTTTATGTTGAAACAGGGTCTCACTAAGTTGCGGAGGGCCCCACTAAGTAGCTGAGGCTGGCCACGAACCCAGATCCTCTGGTCTCAGCCTCCCAAGTACTGGGATTACAAGCGTGCGCCACCATGCCCGTCTTAAAAACTTTTTTAAAAATTTAAAATTTTGAGACAGGGTCTCACTAAATTGCTGAGGCTGGACTCGAACATTCAATTCTCCTGTTTCAGTCTCCACAGTAGCTGGGATTATAGGTGAGTGCCACCATGCCTGACTTTTGTTCTGTTTCTGATGGGGAACTGTGTGTACAGACCCCCAAAATCTTTACCTGTGATGTGATAGCCACTTCCACAGGAAAAGGCCAGAGCTAGCATAACCACTCCCCAGCTATTTATGTGAAAAAAAAATTTTTTTTCCTGCAGTACCAGGGATTGAACCCAGGGGCGTTCTATCTCCAATCTACACCCCCAGCCCTATTTTTTATCCTTTATTTTGAAACCAGGTCTCACTAAGTCACAGAAGGCCTCACTAAGTAGCTGAGGCCGGATCCTCCGAACCCGGATCCTCAGGTCTCTGCCTCCAAAGTACTGGGATTACAAGCATGCGCCACCACGCCCGGCTTATGTGAAATGTTTTCAGTGTTCAGGTATGGTCATTACAAGAGAGAAATCAATGAGCATTTGATGGTTACCTATTGCATGCCCTGCTGGAGAGTACCCACTGTGAAAGGTACAGGACAAAGCCCTGATGAAGATACAAATAAGAGGCCAGGCATAGTTGCACATACCTTTAATCCCAGTACTTGGGAGCCTGAAACAGGAGAATTGCAGGTTCCAGTCCAGTGCCAGTAACCCCTAATGAGACCCTGTTTCAAAACAAAAAATAAGCCGGGCATGGTGGTGCACGCTTGTAATCCCAGTACTTTGGGAGGCGGAGACCGGAGGATCCCGGTTCGCGGCCAGCCTCAGCTTTCTCTCTCCCTGTCTGTCTGTCTGTCTGTCTGTCTCTCTCTCTCTCTACCTAGTGAGGCTTCCGCAACTTCGCGAGACCCGGTTTCAAAATAAAGTATAAAAATAGGACTGGGGGTGTAGCGCGGAGGTAGAACGCCCCTGCGTTCAATCCCCAGTACTGCAAAAAAAAAAAAAAAAAAAAAAAAAAGCTGGGTGTGGTGGCACTCGCTTGTAATCCCAGTACTTGGGAGGTTGAGACAGGAAGATCACAGGTCTGTGGCCAGCCAGCCTCAGCAACTTGTGAGGCCCTCAAAACTTAGTGAGACCCTATTTCAAAATAAAGGATAAAATAGGGCTGGGGTGTAGCTCGGAGGTAGAATGCCCCTGGGTTCACTCACCAGTACCCCCATACACACACCAAAAAAAAATAATAAAAATAATAAAATAAATAAATAATCAAAAAGGGCTGGGGGCGGGGGTGTAACTCAGAGGTTGAATGCACCTTAAAAAAAAAAAAGAATAGCAACAAGGACATCAAGGACACCCACCACAACAAACGCCATTAGCAATGCTTGCAGTTGAAGCCCTCACTCTCACGTCAGTGTAGAATGAAAGAGCTCTATCACTGAGCTACATCTCCAGCCTTTTTTATGTATTTTGAGACAGGGTCTTGCTAAATTTTCCAAGCTGGCCTCAATCTTGCATTCTTCTTGCCTTGGCCTCCTGAGTAGCTGGAATTACAGGTGTCTGCCACATGTGTGGCTTATAGCCAGCACCTTTAAACCTACCACACAATACCAACCCATTCCATCCCTTCACAAGTCATTCAGAGAAGACATGCTGGGACAACTAGACAACCACAAGATCCCCAGCCATCTGCTCACCCACAGGAACATATACTGTGTGTCTGCACTTGTGTCCACTGGCAGTAACCACGCAAGCATTGCTGCCCAAGGAAGCGTTGCTCCACTCAATGCCTTGTGGCTCCCCACCATGGTTAGAGGAAGTGGGCTAAGTAAGCAGTGTCTGGACTCAGCGTGTGACCATGCCAGAGGCATAGGAAGCAGTTACAATACATTCTTTTGCTTTCATTTCTAGAATGCATCAGCTATCAAATGAAATCAGGTCTAGGACTGAATGAGCACCTGCTTACATCAGGCAAGCACGGCATGCAGCCATACATTCTCCAGGCTGCCAGTGTCCTGCCAGGGGATTCGCTGAGCAGCCAAACCCAGCCTGCCCACGATGCCTGTAGTAGTTGGCAGGCAATGTACTAACAGCAATTTTCCCAGTTAAGTGCCAACTTTCCCTGAGTGTCCACATGCTTAGGGAATGCAGTTGGACTCAGACCAACAAGCAATTACTGAATGCCTACTGAGGCATGGGGCTCAATGTGTTTGTATGCTGTATTCCAACCTTATGAGAACTTTACACAGGAGAGGGTCTAGGATCTCAGCTTTGCAACCGAGGAAGTTGATACTAGAAGAAATCAGAAATTTTTCTGAGATCAAGATCATACTGTCCATCAGAAATTTAGAACCTGTATGGCTCCTCACCCTATACCCCCAAACCACTTCCAGATGGATGGAGGACATAAAGTGCACAGGCAAAGCTTTACAACTTTCAGAATATAGATTATATTTGAATTCAGGGTAGTGTTCTTCCCACCAACCACAAAACAATTCATAAATCCATAACACATTGAAATTAAAATCTGAAGAACAAAAGATACTATTAGGGTGGGGGTACAAAACTAAGGGAAGATATTAGCAAAATGTATTACCCACAAAGAGATGGCACCTATATCCTACATCCTCCTGTCTCAACCTGCCAAGTACTGGGATTCCAAGAGTGTGCCACCATGCCTGGCTCTACAAAAAATTGCAAATCAATTTAAAAAGATAAGCAGGGTGTGGCAGCTCACACATGCCGGTAATCCCAGTACTTAGGAGGCTGAGACAGAAGGATCACAGGTTCCAGGCCATCAGCAGCAACTGAGCAAGGCCCACAGCAACCTAGACCCTGTTTCAAAACAAAAAATAAAAAAAGCCAGGCATGATGGTGCACACTTGTAATCCCAGTATTTAGGAGGCTGAGACAGGAGGATCACAGGTTCGTGGCCAGCCTCAGCTACTTAGTGAGACCCTGTTTCAAAATAAAGAATAAAAAAGGGCTGGGGGTGTAGCTCAGAGGTAGAATGCCCTGGGGTTCAATCCCCAGTACCAACCAACCAACCAACCAACCAACAAACAAACAAACAAACAGGGCTGGGGGTGTAGCTCAGAGGTAGAATGCCCCTGGGTTTAATCTCCAATAGCCCCACACACATGAAAGAATGCATCGAAATGGGCCAGTTATGCTTCCACAGCTCTGGTCACAAAATGGGAGAGGAGAAAAATATGAAATGAATAAACTGAGGTCGGATAAAAGAAATGCCAAAGAGGGGTGGAGAACTTTCTCCAAGAACAGGACAATAAATCTAGAGGACAAGCTCCTTATCAAGGTAATTGGCATTCACCCCAGGACAAAATTTGGGAAAGAAAACCCCTTCCCCCATGAAAGTCAATTCTCCTATGTTTATTATCTCAAGGGACTGGCCTTCCTAAATCTGGAGACCCTGCTAGAAATCCCTACTCGGACTCCATTTCCAACTTCCTATGGGGCCAAGAGGGGAGACTTGCCCATCTCCAACATCTCAACTCAGTCCTTGACCATCTTGTCATCCTAAATAACCCTCTCCCTCCCCACAGGCCCTAGGAAATCTCACCCTTCCCCCACAATGCTCAAGGCCCCCTGGTCTGGTCCAGACCAGCCCATACAAGTACCTACTGGAGGAAGCCACACAAATGCCATTTGATCAGGGCTAAAGTGAGCTCATTTTCCCTAAAACTGGTCAGAGCAAGCTGAGTGTTCCAGCCCCCCACCAAGGGGGACACAGGCATGGGGCGGTGGCTACCAGGCTGGATAAACCAGGTGCAGGAAATTTCTATCACCTCCCAGAGGTGGCACATGTCTGTAATCCCAGGCTGAGACAGGAGTACTGCAGGTTGGATGCCAGCCTAGCAATTTAGCGAGACCCTGTTTCAAAAAATAAATAAATAAATAAATAAATAAATAAAGGACAGGAGGTATAGCTCGGAAGTGGAATGCCCCTTCGTTCAGTCCCAGCACCAAAAAAAAAAAAAGAAAAAAAAAAAAAGAAAATTTCCATCGCTGTAGAAAGTTCCAGTAGACCATGCGGCTTTAAAAACTAGGCAGGTCAAGGAGGGCATGGTGGTGCACGCCTGTAATCCCAGTACATGAGAGGCTGAGACAGGAGGATCACAGGTTGGCAGCCAGCCTCAGCTACTTAGGCCCGCCGCAACTTAGACCCTGTTTGTTTTTCTTTGCAGTACTAGGGATTGAACCCAGGGGCATTCTACCTCCCAGTTACACCCCCAACCCTATTTTTTATTATTTTGAAACAGGGTTTCACTAAGTTGTAAAGGGCCTAAATAGCTGAGGCTGGCCTTAAACCTACAATCCTCCAGTCTCAGTCTCCCAAGTACTGGGATTACAAGCATGCACCACCATACCCGGCAGTGAGACCCTGTTTCAAAATAAAAAAATAAAATAGGGCGGGGGTTGTAGCTCAGAGGTAGGATGCCCCTGGGTTCAATCCCCAGTACACATCACACACACTGAGAAAAAAAAAAGGAAACAAACTGAGCAAGTTACTATAAAGTGAGGTCCAATCTGGATCCTGGAAGTTGAGGATTGGGGGGCCAGAGGTGTCTGGAAGAAGTGAGGAATCGGAGAAATGGAATAAAACAGTAGCCTGTCACAGAACCCAGGAGCCCAGGGTGCCACAGGATGGGAATTTGGGTTTTAGAGGAAAATAATCAAGCTGCAGTAAATCTATCATATTTTAATCATTTACTTTTCTTTTCTTTTTTTTTTTTGCAGTACCAGGGATTGAACGCAGGGGCGTTCTACCTCCGCGCTACGCCCCCGGCCCTATTTTTTATACTTTGTTTTTGAGACCGGATCTGACGAAGTTGCGGAGGGCTTCACTAAGTAGAGAGAGAGAGAGAGAGACAGGGAGAGGGAGGGAGAGGGAGAGGGAGAGAGAGAGAGAGAGAGAGAGAGAGAGCAAGCTGAGGCTGGCCGCAAACCCGGATCCTCTGGTCTCCGCCTCCCAAAGTACTGGGATTACAAGCGTGCGCCACCACGCCCGGCAATCATTTACTTTTCAACTAGCTTACTAGTTAAGTTTTACATGGAGCTTATTTGACTACTCCTACCATTTTCCCTGGACTGGGTTTTTCTCATACATACTCAGGGCCAAACTCCTATTGAATGAGATCATATGTCATTTTACAAAGTCAAAGAAAAGCTTTAAATATAAAATGAAAATCTTTCAGAGCACATCTGTTAAATGAATTACCACCTGTCTAGGACTGGGAAGCTGGAGATGTCAGGATCCCTGGAACACCTGCCCCACTCCTCTCCCAGTCACACTCTAATTGTACAAAGGACACAGGCATGGGGCCCTTGTTCACCGTCAAATCCACGCTGCACACGGAATACAGCAGTGCCTATTATCTATAAGCCCAGCACCCACATTGGACATGGGTGCTGAAATGAGTCCCATTTACTCTGCCTCAGATGGGAAATTCTCTTCAAATAACAGTCACGAAGCTGGAGCTCAATTCCACCCTACAATAAGTGTGTTTCAAGACTGAGAGGCTGCCCATTAACCTGAAAGATCATGCCATTCATACTGCCCGTTCAACAAGCCTGGCACAGCTGGACTAAAGACGTACATATTCCAATTAACTAACTTCCCTCAAACTCCCTCCCCTGTGTACTCACAGCTCTCACCAGAGTATCAAAAGAAAACCTGGGGCTCGGCGCGGGCACAAGTTTGTAATCCCAGTACTTGGGAGGCTGAGGCAGGAGGATTGCAGGTTGGCAGCCAGCCCCAACTTAGGCACTGTTAAAAAAAAAAAAAGGCTGAAGGGCTGGAGATGTAGCTCTGAGATATAATGCCCTGGGGTTCAATCCCCAGTACAAAACAAAACAAAACAAAACAAAAAAAGGGAACGAACCTAATCAAGGCACCTCAGTGGTCTAGTGGAAACTTTTTCAAGATGAGGTTAAATCCCACTAATGAGAATGTCTTCACGAGAGACTCCTCAGGATGGTGGCATTACTGTTACTAACCAGATGTCTGGATGAAAAGGAGATGTGCATGCCTGTAATTCCAGTACTTGGGAAGCTGAGACAAGGAAAATCACAAGTTCAAGGCCAACCTCAGCAACTTAGCTAGACCCTGCTTCAAAATAAAAAAAATAAGCTGGGTGTGGTGGTGCATGCCTATAAGCCACAGAACTTGGGAGGCTGAGACAGGAGGATAGTAGGTTGGAGGAGAGTCTCAGCAATGTAAATGACTCTCAGCAACAGCAAGACCCTGTTGCAAACCAAAACTTTAAAAGGGGGGGTAGGGTTGTAGCCTGGAGGTAGAATGTCCCTGGGTTCAACCCCCAGTACCACAAAAACAAACAAAATGAAAAATAAGCCGGGTATGGTGGTACATGCCTGTAATCCCCAGTACCTGGGAAGCTGAGACAGGAGGATCACAGGTTTGAGGTCAGCCTCAGCAACTTGGTGAGACCCTGTTTCAAAATAAAAAATAAAAAGGACTGGGGATATACCTCAGAGGTAGAATACCCCCGGGTTCAATCCCAGGTATCAAAGAAAAAAGGGTGATTTGCCTAGTCACAGTTCTGCATCCCTCTTCTGACCTTCCACCCTGATTGAAGCACTGAAGGACCAGCCTATAGGCTAGCAACCTCCTTTCCTATGCTCAGAGCTGGAAGGCCTCTTTTCCTTCTCAGACTGTCTATGCCAAGGGCACATCACGTACCATCCAAGCCATCCAAGCTCCCTGAGAGTGATGGTACATACATGTGGTGGATACTGTCCTCCCACAGCTTGCCACATTAAGAGTCCCAGGTGCTGCTACTAACCAACTCTATGAACTTGCAAACCTTCCCAAGTGACTCAGCTCTTCAGGTATCACCTTACTTATCAGAAAGTGGGGATGAAGATAAGACTATCCAGTTCATAAGGTTGTTTTCTGAGGACTTAAGGAATACACAGCAACTTACAAATACAGCAGCAGGGCACAATAATTACTCAAATATTCACTAAAATGGAGCAATCAATAGTGATGTACTCAAGCTCACAGTCTGGGGAAGCAGCACCCTGTAAAGAGAAGTGGCACCAGCACTGTAGCTCCAGACCAACAGTAAGGCTGACACAGAAATCAAAGCAACTGAGTCTGGCATCATCACTTCGGAGAAGGCATGCAGTAAGTAACGGAGAAAAATAAAAGGAGATACCAAGCACTGATTTAGAATAGTGCTCTAAATTTACAGTGAAGCCCATTCATTGGCACCCGTTATGCTTTAAAAGCCCCGAACTTTTCAGTCAACAAAGATAAGCACTACCTTAAAAGTGAAGATAGAGCTATGAGTGGTGGTGCCTGTCCGTAATCCCAGTACTTGGGAGGCTGAGACTCTTAGCAACCTAGCAAGACCCTGTTTAAAAATAAAAAATAAAATAGGACTGGGGGTATAGCTCAGAGGTAGAATGTCCTAGATTCAATCTCTAGTACCAAAAAAAAAAAAAAAAAAGTGAATGATGGGAAGTGGAGGAGTCAGAAAGGCAAGTGGAAAGAGTTACAGGCCAGAGAGTTATCAGCTCACACACATACAAAGGAAGTACACAGGTTTCCAGAGCAAACAGGCCCAGAGATGTCCCATGAGATGATAATATAAGGTAGTATGTGGTGTAACACAGAAGGGTCCAACAGAGGACACACCCCAACACTGTATTCCAGCTGTGTGCAGTAGAGCGCACACATAATCCCTGCGACTCTGGAGGCTGAGGTAGGGGGATCACAAGTTTGAGGACAGCCTGGGCAACTTAGTGAGACCCTGCCTCAAAATAAAATACAAAAGCAGGGCATTGCAGTGCACGCTTGCAATCCCAGTACTTGGGAGGCTGAGACAGGTGGATCGCAGATTCCTGGCCAGCCTCAGCAACTTAGGCCACCTGCAACTTAGTGAGACCCTGTTTCCAAATAAAAGAATAAAATAGGTCTGGGAGTGTATCTCAGAGGTAGAATGCCCCTGAGTTCCATACCCAATACTACCACCAAAAAAAAAAAAAAAAAGAGGGGGGCTGGGGATATAGCTTAGTGGGATGGGGATGTAGAGCACCACTGGGTTCATCCCCAGTAACATGCAAAATGAATAAATAATAAAAATCCTGCATTCCTGGGATTACAAAGATATGTGCATTATCTTGAAACAGATGAATATGAAGATGGTGTTATTTCCAGGAAGCTAATCTGTCAGTTCAATGGTTTCCTAATGTCAAAAGGGAAACAAATAGCCGGGCGTGGTGGCGCACGCTTGTAATCCCAGTACTTTGGGAGGCGGAGACCGGAGGATCCGGGTTCGCGGCCAGCCTCAGCTCGCTCTCTCTCGCTCTCTCTCTCTCTCTCTCCCCCTGTCTCTGTCTCTGTCTCTCTCTGTCTCTCTCTCTACTTAGTGAGGCCCTCCGCAACTTCGTGAGACCCGGTTTCAAAATAAAGTATAAAAAATAGGGCCGGGGGCATAGCAGGGAGGTAGAACGCCCCTGCGTTCAATCCCCGGTACCGCAAAAAAAAAAAAAAAAAAGGGAAACAAATGAAAAAGTCACACACACACTACTTTCTTAGCAGCTTTTTATAACTGAAAGCACTTCAGAGCCAAGTAATTTTTATGAAGATTATAAATGAAAACAACCTACATATGGATAGCACTACCTTTTACAAAACTTTCATGTATGCATCTTATTTCTTTTAATTACAGAATACAAAGAGTAAACTTCTTAAGTTAATAGAAGTCATGCCTGTACATTAAGACTGCAATTCAACTGAGTAGAGAAATGGGATTAATTAAAGCCAACACCAACAGCAAATGAATGAGGAAAAAATATCCATTAACACACAGAAATTTCTTCAGACTTTAGAGATTAGGGAGGGGTTACAGAGTTGGTAATAGGCACTATTCTTAGAAGTAATAAGAGTTCTTTTCCATCCTCTGACCCAACTCTGCCCCAATTACAGAAGTATGAATTATTCAAGTTTATGGTATCATATTTCCTATTCCTTCCACCAGACAGGGATGTGGGGAGGAAGAGCAGAACAGCATCTTGCACTTCACCTGGTAGTGTGCCAATATTCCTAAGCCTAAGCATGTTATATGCTGAAGCTGTCTTCCCTAGCCTGCAGGTTCAAGTGCAAGAGAAAAGGCACATAAGGGACCACAGCCATTTACCTTACTCTCAAGTCTACCCACATCCACCACCACCAAATAAATGATCGGGATGGCGAGGGACTCACTAGGTTACCTTCTGCATCAAAAGCTCCAGGCCAACACCAAATCCTGGAATAGCTTTAAGAACACCAGCAGTTTAGGGAAGAGTACCAGAACAAAGACCTTTCTTCATCTGTAGATACTGCAACACACCCATTCCGGCCTGTTCTGAAATTCCTCATCCCTGGGAAAGAGCAAACCGAAAAGGTGGGGGAGGCACTGGGGCCCTGGGCAGATTCCCAACACTGCCCACACACAGGTAACTTGAGGATTTTGTATAAACCTCTGGGGGATTTTTACTTATTTATTTGCGGTACTGGGGATTGAACCCAGGGCATTCTACCTCTGAGCTACACCCCCAGCTCTATTTTTTATTCTTTATTTTGAAACAGGGTCTTGCTAAGTTGCAGAGGGCCTCACTAAGTAGCTGAGGCTGGTCAGGAAGGAACCTGTGATCCTTCTGTCTCAGCCTCCCAAATACAGGGATTACAAGTGTGAGCCACCATGGCTCTGGGAGATTTTTGGAAGAACAAACCCAAATGGGTGTTCCACAGTTTTGGAGTCATACATTTGTAAATGTCCACAAAAGCAGGCAGGATACATGTGAAAGTTTTCAAAACTATCAAGAATCTTAATTAGTATCATCAGAAACTTCTCATCCCAGGAGTAAACCCCAGGAAATCCATAGTGGAACAAACTCCTTAGATGGTGGGTAGGGGGTCAATGTTCACGCATGTTCATCTTTGTACAGAAAGGGGATCCACTGCATTCTTCACATTCTCAAGGGGACCTTGAGTCCTCAAGAACTGATGTGCTAGGGAGAAGCAGGGCTGGTCTTGTTCTTGGCTACTGGAGTCTCAGTTATTTTGAGCCCCTCAAAGGACTGAATATTTCCAACAGTGAGAGCCATAGGAAAACAATTACTATAGTAGAGCTTAAACACTTGTTTTTGATTAAGGAAATCTGAGTAGACCTTTTGTAATACTAGAGGAATGCCAAGTGGCAGACTTCACAAGAATTGGAGTATAGAAACAGCTTAGCGAATAGCAAAAATGAGGACCGCAGTTTTTGCAGGCATGGAAGACAGATGAACCTAGTGACTGAAAATGTCCTCCCTCACAATTTCACTCATGTAAGCATTTACTGAAACTTATTATCTACCCAGCTTCTAATCCAGGACTTTCCTACAATTCCTTGATGGTGTAAGCTTGTACTCCCTTGGGGCAGTGTTTCCTGACAAACTGAGCTCTCCTACTGGCAGTCCAAGTCTGCCTGCCCACCCAAGTGACTCTTGAGAGGTGGCCAAACCCCTCCCAGAGCCCCCACAGAAGCTCCCTCTGTGCCTGACACAAGGTAAGATAAACCGTCTTTCATTTCCTCCTTTACAAACAAATCTGGGATACGCACTTCCTTTATCATCTTCACTTTACTCTTTTCATGAGCAACTCATTTTAAACTGATTTCAACTACTTTTGGTTTATGACCTGGTATGGAAAATGAGCTTCCCTTGCCCAGCCATCCAAAATTTCTTATTTCAAGTTAGGGAGCACACTACTTGCAGTATAGGAGACTGTTTAACAAGCATCCCATCTGGTATGCCTCATAATAATGAGCAAGATGCTGCTGGAGCTTCTACTTGGGATGAAGAAGTAGATGACAGATGGACCAAAGGTGCCATGCTTGAGGCAAAGTGGTTCAGAGTGCCCATTCTGCACATCACAGGGATGAGCAATGGTCCAACCTAGAGTTCCCGGCTATCAGAGAGCTCTACTGGGAAAACACTCTTGACTTTAAGGTCAGAATATCAGAGAGAAGCTAGGCATGGCGCACGCTTGTAATCCCAGTACTTGGGAGGCTGAGACAGGATTGCAGGTTTGCAGCCAGCCTTGGCAACTTAATGAAACCCTGTTTCAAACTAAAAAAATAAAATAAAATAAAATAGGGCTGGGGGTGTAGCTCAGAGATAGAACGCCCCTGGGTTCCATCCCCATTACCACCCCCCCAAAAGAAAGTATCAGACAGAAGTCAGGAGTGGTGGTGCATGCTTATAATCCCAGTACTTGGGAGGCTGAGAGGAGGGCTTCAGGTTCATGGTCAGCCTCGGCAACTCAGTATGACTCTGTTTCAAAATAAAAAATAAAACAGGGGCTGAAGGTAGAATGCCCCTGGGTTCAATCCCCAGTACCACCACCAAAAAAAAAAAAAAAAAAAAAAAAAAAAAAAAAAAAAAAAAAAAAAAAAAAAAAAAAAAAAAAAAAAAAAAAAAAAAAAAAAAAAAAAACACAGAAAGAACAAGCTCTAATAAAGCCATGTGAGCTTGGATTTAGCTGTGTCTCTGATTTCAGACCTTCTTGTCACATCAGCCAATAAATTTCCTTGTTATTTATATAGCCATTTCCTAACAGAATAGTCATCTTAATTAAAAAAAACCGGGAAGACAAATAAAGGACAAGTACCTTACTACACAACACCTACCTGCATGCACATACAAGACCTTCTTTATATACTTTTTGTCTCAAAATACTGACTAGATTTTCACCACTACATGCTTCCTTAAGCCTTCATCATCTTCGACAGTTTCCTGCAATCACTGGGTACAAGGAAGAAACTAAAGGTCTATGCATTTTCCCTGCTACTAGAGAGCACATTCAGGACAGTCACCCTTAGGCAAAAGATGAAGAAATGGATTATAGAAGGGCTTAAAAAAAATCAAGGTACTCACAATTACCTGAGTAAGCCTGAAAATGTTTATTCACACTCCTGTGACATGACTCACAGTAAGGAACACATTTTTTTTGTACTGGGGATTGAGCCCAGGGGCATTCTACCTCCAAAGCCCTATTTTATTTTTAATTTTGAAACAGGGTCTCTTTAGATTGGTGAGAGTCTCGCTAAGTTGCTGAGGCTGGCCTCAAACCTGTGATCCCACCTGTCTCAGCCTCTCAAGTACTGGGATTACAGGCGTGCGCCACCCCGCCCAGCTAAGAAATACATTTAATCATATGTATAACATGAAAGATCTAAGCAAAGGTTTTAGGAACTACACTTGAGATGTGACATCCTCTGAAATTTCCCCCCACTAAGTAGTGATTGCAACCCACTGAATTCATTTTATTTTATTTTATTTTTTTTTTGCGGTACCGGGGATTGAACCCAGGGGCGTTCTACCTCTGCGCTACACCCCCAGCCCTATTTTTTATACTTTATTTTGAAACTGGGTCTCACGAAGTTGCGGAGGGCCTCACTAAGTAGAGAGAGAGAGAGACAGAGAGACAGAGAGGGAGAGAGAGAGCTGAGGCTGGCCGCGAACCCGGATCCTCCAGTCTCCGCCTCCCATAGTACTGGGATTACAAGCGTGCGCCACCACGCCCGGCTCTGAATTCATTTTATGACCTATGATTTGAAAAACATGAAGAACTACTTTCTCTTAAAATCCAGATTCTAGCTGGGCATGGTGGCACGTGCATGTAATCCCAGTACTTGGGAGGCCGAGACAGGAGGATCGCAGGTTCGCGGCCAGCCTCAGTTACCTAGTGAGGCCCTCCACAACTTAGTGAGACCCTGTTTCAAAATAAAGAAAAAAAAATAGGGCTGGGGGTGTAGCTTGGAGGTAGAATGCCCCTGGGTTCAATCCCTAGTACCACAAACAAACAAACAAACAAACAAACAAATCAATCCAGATTCCAGCTAAAATTCTCTGTACCCCACCTTATATATAAAAAACTAAGGTTCAGGAGGGTGTGTGACTGGCCCCTAGCAGCTCAAGTACAGCTGCCCAGGTCGATATCCACTGCTGTGCTGGCGGGTCCCATGCTCTGTTCTACTTTCAACCCTCAAAATCACGGGCAACTCCCACAAAATGTTTCCTCAAACTGCACAGAAAATGTTTCAAGTGAAAGTCCCCAAATTTAACTCGCCCTCTTCCTATTCTTTTGCACAAATAACACAACCTCAAAGGCCGATCTGCCCACAGACATGTATGTGTTGTTATTTCCTGAGGTAGGATAACGGTGGACATTATCCATACACAAGCACAGAGGAATTAGTAATTGGTGTTTCTGGAAATTGCATAATACCAACCCCAGAACCTCTCCCCTAGCACTGGCTCTACAGCATACTGGCGTACCTTGACGTAACAGGAGCTAGAAACAATTTCAGTAGGGTGTGCAGTGGCCTACATTACCAGATATTTGGGAGGCTGAGGCAGGAGTATCGAAAAGTGCTGGAGGCCAGCTACAATAATTTATCAAGAATTTTTTTTTTGCTCATTATTTATTTTCCTATTTTTTATCAGCTTCTTTTTTCTTTTTTTTTTAAGTTGTTGCATTTGACCAAGATGAGGGTTGGCCACTGCAAAGTAGGAAGGGCAGGGACAATGGTTCTTCTCACAGTCCTCAGGCAAAGAAGGGGCTCCTGGTCTGTACCTTTCCCACCCCAAGGCACCTTAATAATATAGTAAGATGTGTGGATCTGGTCAGGATCCACATGCCACCTTCTTTGTCCACTATCAATGCTTAGGATACTGACCCGATTTTACAAAGAAGAGAACTGAGGTTTATGAGATTATGTAACTTGCCTGAGGTCAAGGACAGAGGAGGCAAGTCCACTAGGTTGATGAGTCTCACTACTTGCTGAGGTTATCCCTGAACCTGCTATTCTCCTGTCTCAGTCTCCCAAGTACTGGGATTACAGGCTGTAGAGACATTCAACCTATCAAGACCCTGTTTCAAAATAAAAATTAAAAAAAATAGGGCTGGGGGTGTAGATCCACCCTGGGGTTCAATCCCTAGTACCACAACAAAACAAAATAAACAAAACCCCAAAGGCAGTTCTTTAAATTGCCTCCTCCACTGGTCTCCACTCACAACTTGCTTACAAGACACAGTACCCCTGCAAGGGCACCTGGTGCAGACATGGCTGAACCACCCCCTGCATCAACTGGCACCTGTTCCTAGCCATTAGTGCCTCTCCTCTCATCCCTGGCAGCCTCCCCCCACTTCTGCTCTTCACTCTGGGCAATAAAAGCAAGTAGCTAACCTTGAGAGGGCCCTGCACTGGTGCCAAAACCTGTGCCACATGCCCTCGGAGGCACTCGTTTTACCCTCAGCTGAAGAGGGGCAAGAGAAGCTCGGGGAAGGTTGAGAAACCGAAGGTCATACAGCAGGCACCAGGGCCAGGAATCAAACTGGGGCTTGATTGTGTGGAACAGTGACATCAGAGTCTTTGGGGCAGGGTAGCAAAAATGAGACAGGACAGATGCACAGAAGCTGCTCAAGCCCTCCATAGTCACCCTCACTAGAGCATTCAGATAACGCTAGGCTCCTATCCCAGGGCAGAGAAACTTGACTTCAGGAAACAAAGTCCAAGGGGGGAGGGCAGAAAAGTCAAAGATCAAGTGCCAAAAAGACATCTCCTCAGAACACATTCAGGAAAAGACATTTTATGTACACCTATCATTTGCAGGGAATAAAAAGTTTAAAACCTCACCAGATAGGCCTGGTAGTGTACCTCTGAAATTCCAGATACTCAGGAGGCGGAGACAGAAGGATTCCAACTTCAAGGCCATCCTGGGCAACTTACTAAGACCCCATCTCAAAATAAAATTTTAAAAACAAAAAGTGCCAGGCGTGGCGGTGCACGCTTGTAATCCCAGTACTTGGGAGACTGAGACAGGAGGATCCAGGTTCATAGCCAGCCTCAGCTAATTAGTGAGGCCCTCTGCAATTTAGAGAGACCCTGTTTCAAAATAAAGAATAAAAAATAGACCTGCGGGTGTAGCTCGGAGGTAGAATGCCCCTGGGTTCAATCCCCAATACCGCAAAGGGGGGGGGGGCTAGGGATGCAATTCAATGGTAGAGCACTTGCCTAGAAATGCACAAGGCCCTGGGTTCCATCCTCAAAACAGCACACACACACAAAATAAACCCACCTTAACAGTAAGAACAAGACACTATAGAGCTTGCTCACTATAGACTGAAAAAATGCAAATTTTTGAAATCTTTCATTTGTATCAAGCTTTCAAAAACATACACCCTTTGATCTAATGATCCCACTTGTAGAGATAAAAAAAGAGAAAATCTGAAAATCTTGCCTACATGTTCAGAAATAATAGAAATTATGACATACTCGCATGATAGGTATTCGCTTTTGGAAATGTTCACGATGCAGGTTTTTTTTTCAAGGGGGGAGTACCGGGGATTGAACCAGGGGTGTTCTACCTCTGAGGTACACCCGTAACCCTATTTTTAAATTTTTGAGCGCCGGGCGTGGTGGCGCACGCTTGTAATCCCAGTACTTTGGGAGGCGGAGACTGGAGGATCCCGGTTCGAGGCCAGCCTCAGCTCTCTCGCTGTCTGTCTCTCCTCTCTCTCTTTCTCTTTCTCTCTATCTCTCTCCTCTTAGTGAGGCCCTCCGCAACTTCGTGACACCCGGTTTCAAAATAAAGTATAAAAAATAGGGCCGGGGGCGTAGCACGGAAGTAGAACACCCCTGCGTTCAATCCCCGGTACCGCAAAAATAAATAAATAAATAAATTTTTGAAATATGGCCTCACTAAGTTGCAAAGGGTGCTAAGTTGTTGAGGCAGGCCGTGAACCTGCAATCCTTCTGTCTCAGCCTCCCAAGTACCAGGATCACAAGCATGCAACCATCCCACCCAGGTTTCATACAGTAATTTGCTTAAAGAAAAAACCGTTGACAATCTCATTTTCAAATTATATGGACCAATCAATGCTATTCTTTTTCAGGGCACAGGCAAAAATGGGACAGAACAGGGATGGGGGTGTAACTGAATGGTAGAACACTAGCAGAGGCTGAGATAGGAGGATTGCAGGTTCATGGCCAGCCTCGGCACCCTAGTGAGATCCTGTTTCAAAATAAAAAATAAAATAGGGCTGGGGGTGTAGCTGAGAGACAGAATGCCCCTGGGTTTAATCCCCAGACCCACCAAAACAAAAAAACAAAATAGGTAAAGCACTTGCCTAGCATGTATGAGGCCCTGCATTCTATCCCGAGAGAGAGAGAGAGAGAGAGAGAGAGAAGAAGAAGAAGGAGGAGGAGGAGGAGGAGGAGGAGGAGGAGGAGAAAGGAAAGGGACACAGATGACTGCTCTCCTCCCTAACCCTGACCCTGAATTTACTCTACAGGAATATATCCTATGACTTTTGCTGGGACACGTGGATATGGTTTTAATAAAAGGTTGGCAGCCTGTTTAAAATGAGTGTTTTCAAAACCACCCTTTACAGTGACAGTAGTACAAATTTGGGGCACATCTTTCAGACTGTTTTCTATGTACCAGCATTTCAAGCTGTTCTGAAGCACAGGCAATTTTAAAAACCAAAGGATCAAACTACACAGACCATAGTACAACATGTCAACATGCTGTTGTTCCTGGGCTTCTATTTCCTCATTAATTTAAATGGTTATAAGCCGGGCATGGTGGCACACGCTTGTAATCCCAGTACTTGGGAGGCTGAGACCAGAGGATCCAGGTTTGCGGCCAGCCTCAGCTACTTAGTGAGGTCCTCCGCAACTTAGTGAGACCCTGTTTCAAAATAAAGAATAAAAAATAGGGCTGGGGGTGTAGCCCAGAGGTAGAATGCCCCTGGGTTCAATCCCCAGTACCACAAAACAAACAGACAAATAAATAAATAAAATAGGGCTGGGGGTGTAACTCAGAGGTAAAATGCCCCTGAGGTTGAATCCCCAGTGCAACACACACACACACACACACACACACACACGCACGCACACACACAAGTGATCAAGACATTGTACGGACGTGAGATTCACATTAAGAAATGCTACCCTTACATGTTTATTATGTGCTTCATCCTCCTCTTAAAATACTTTTTACAAGTCAGGGTTGAACCACAGCTCAAGCCCACTCACCACATTTCAAACTGCTAAATGGGAATGTACAATAGACAGAGCATGAAAGCAACTGTATGCCATGCTGCTGAAACTATTAATAAATTTACTGAGTTGGGTGTGGTGGTGCACACCTATAATCCCAGTACTTGCAAGGCCGAGCAAGACAGGAGGATCGCAGGTTCGAGACCAGCCGCAGCAACCTAATGTGACCCTGTTTCAAAATAATAAATAAAGCGGGGCATGGTGGAGCACTCCTGTAATCCCAGGATTTGGGATTACAGTCTCCTGGGTTCAATCCCCAGTACCACAAATAAAATAAAACAAAGAAATAATAATAAAAATATATAAAACAGGTTGAGGGTATAGCTTGGAGGCAGGAATGCCCCTGGGTTCAATCCCCAGTACCACAGTACCCCCCATACACACACACACACACAAAAGTTTGCTGAAATTCCTAGGGACCTCAATGTTATCTTAGTTAAAAGTCACATTCCATGTAAGTCACTACTGAACAATTGTCTACTGCTAACAATATTTTTAAAGGAATTACTGGGGATTGAACTCCGGGGCATTCTACCTCTGAGCTACACCGCACCCCTATTTTATTCTTTTATTTTAAAACAGGGTCTCACTAGGTTGTGGAAGGCCTCACTAAGTTGCTGAGGCTGGCAGCGAACCTGTGATCCTCTTGTACAATCCCAAGTACTGGGAGTACAAGCATGCACCACCACGCCCAGCTTGCATATGGTATTATGAACATGCCAAATTCTTGTTCATTATCTCTTTAGCTTATTCATTCAAAGCATTTAAGATGCACTTCTAGGCCCTGAGGATACAAGAGACAATAAGGAAGGCAAAGCCAAATGAACAAAATCCTGCCCTGGTAGAAGTAATATTCTTTCTTTTTTTTTTTTTGCAGTACTGAGAATTGAACTCAGGGGCATTCTACCTCCGAGCTACACCCCCAGCCCTACTTTTTTCCTTTATTTTGAAACAGGGTCTCACTAAGTTGTGGAGGGCCTCACTAATTAGCTGAGGCTGGCTGCGAACCTGCTACCCTCCTGTCTCAGCCTCCCAAGTACTGGGATTACAAGCATGCGCCACCACGCCGGCTAGAAGTAATATTCTTTAGAAAAAGTAATTTAAGGAAGCTGGGCATGGTGGCACATGCCTGTAATCCCAGTACTTGGAAGGCTGAGACAGGAGGATTGCTGGTTGGAGCCACCCTCAGCAACTTAGCAAGACCGTTTCCAAATCAAAACTAAAAAGAGCTGGGAGTGTATCTCAGAGGTAGAATGTTCCTGGGTTCAATCCTCAGTACTAAGATTTTTAGAAGAGTAATAATTTCATTGTTTACAAAAGCATGTCTTAAATGTCAGCATTAGCAAGGAATTCCCCACAATTCTCACCTTGTCCAGCATTTTCTAAATACTAAAAATCACAAAGATTTGTGAAATGGTAGTTTACCATGACAAGCTTTTCTTTCCTTTCATAAGACCAACATGGTCTACTTTACAAGATTATGTATTTATTTATTTTGCAGTACTGGGGGTCAAACCCAGGGGCATTCTACCTCCGAGCTACACCCCTAGCCCTATTTTTTATTCTTTATTTTGAAACAGCGCCTCACTAAATTGTGGAGGGCCTCACTAAGTAGCTGAGTTTGGCCGCGAATCTGGATCCTCCTGTCTCAGCCTCCCAAGTACTGGGATTACAAGTGTGTGCCACCACGCCTGGCTCTTATTCTTTATTTTTGAAACAGGGTCTCACTAAGTTGTGGAGGGCCTAAGTAGCTGAGGCTGCCCATGAACCTGCAATCCTCCTGTCTCAGCCTCCAAAGTACTGGGATTACAAGTGTACACCACCACATCCGGCTTTACAAGATTATTTAAAATTAGAAACCAAAATATTTTACATCCATACAATCTTGACAGACTGTGGCAGTGGGTTATAGGAAGCAGATTTAGATCTGGCAGCCCAGTATCTTCAAATCACCTAGGCATCAAATGGTTTCTGCAAACTCCAAATCTCACCAGAACCTGGAAATCTCAAGTCCTTCAATAACCTGAATTGTGTAATGTGAAAATATTGCATTCTCCCCCACCTCCAAAAGCAAAAGTGCAATTTAGTACAAAGATCACAAAAACTGGCTCAAAAAGGTAACTTTTGGAAACAAAGTCTAAATTCCTTCAAACAATCCAATAATTTAGTGGAAATTTTACTAAATGGCCAAAGATTCTCCACAATTCTTAGCTAACTGTTCCTGGCTGCCCTCCAAGCTAGGTATACCCCAGAAAACTCTCCTCAGTCACTCTGGAGGTTCTAACTTTCATCACCAGGCGATGAACCTTTATCTTCAGCAATTTGCATGTCTGGAATGCTATCAAGATACTAGAAGGTGGGTTCTTCCCACCTTCCCTTTCCAGCTAAAATCAACTAAAACCATCTTAAGAAACTAATTTACTTCAGCCTGAGACTTCAGATACTTTCCAGGCCTACCCAGGTAAGAGTTATGGTAGATAACAGGAGCAATGCATTTTGTTCCAGATTGGGCTTTTCCTTCTCAATCTGATCAATAGAAATCATCGGAGAGGTTTATCTTTTGCAGGTTGAAGTTTGGGGGGAGGGGTTGCTGGTTATCTACAATGCCTTGGTGAAAGGACAACCCCTATCCAAATTAAACCTAAAGGAATGTTTTATTAAATTACTGACAAGGTCATAAAATACTGTGCCATACAAAAGTCTTCCTGGAATTGAAAGCACATCCTTTAGAGTAGTCGGGTGTGGTGGCACACTCCAGTAATCCCAGGACTTGGGAGGCTGAGACAGGAGGATCAAAGGTTCAAGGCCTGCCTCAACAACTTAGTGAGACCCTCAGTAACTTAGCAGGACTCTCTTTCAAAATAAAGAAGTAAAATAGAGCCAGGTGTGGTGGCGCTCGCTTGTAATCCCACCCAGTACTTGGGAGGCTAAGACAGGAGGATCATAGGCCAGCCTCAGCACCTTAGCAAGACCCTGTTTCAAAATGAAAAATAAAATAGGGCTTGGGTTTTAGCTGAGAGGTAGAATGCCCCTGGGTTCAATCCTGAGTACCACATAAAAAAAAAAAAAATAGGGCTGGAGGTGTAGCTGGGAGGTAGAATGCCTCTGGATTCAATCCCCAGTACCACAAGTAAAATGGGGGGAGGGCTTAGGGTGCTGCTCAGCGGTAGAGTGTCCCTGGGTTCCATCCACAATACCGCAATAAATAAATAAATCCTTTAAAGTATCGCTTTTTTACCCCTTCCAAGGTCTACAGATTCCAAAGACTAACAATTTAGGAATCTTGACACCTCCATTCATAAAAATCTCACAACCATTAGTACAGCACTGAAGAGCCACTGGCTTAGAGGTACACTGAAACTTGGTTTTTTGTAACCAAGGACTAGGAGAGCCCGCTGGAAGGTAAGCAAAGACTTTTCAATTCTCAGGAGGCATTGACTCCAAGAGGTCACTGGCATCGAACACACACGTACAGAGATGAACCCAAGGACTGAGACGACAATCCTCACCAGATTGCACAAAACACAAATAAGTAAACAAGCAGATGAAAATAACACTTCAAATACACACACACACACACACACACACACAGCGTTGCCTTGAGTAAAAGGGAGGTCAGCCACCGAGCAGAAAGCAGCACATGACTCATCCGCGGGCCTGAACACAAGTATTTACACCGTCCACTACACTCAAAGTGGGATTCCCCATCCTCATCTAAGGCCGAGCCCTGGGGGCACCACAGACGAGTGAAGTTGTGCTATTTCCGTGTGTGTTGTCTGTTGTGTGCAGGGTGGGGGAATCACTGCATTTCGCTGAATCACAACTCCCCCATATTCCCACCCCCAAACCACCACCACCACACACACACACACCACCGCAAATAAGAGAGGCCGTTGCAAGGACGCCAGCGAGTACCGGCTCAGCAAAACAAAGCGCCCAGCGAGGGGCTGTCACGCTGGGAGTGGGTGGGTCAAAAGGACCCGGCTCGCCCCCTAGGTCACCGCTCCCATGCCCTGGGCCAGTCTCCGGACAGGCGTGTGGTGGCAGCCGTCTCCCACCGGAGAGAACCTGCATCTTTCACCGCAGAGCTCCCGGGACCGCCGGGAAGGTGAGGATATAGGAGCGGGGGCGCGCTGCCCCGACCCGACAGGAGGACCCAGGTGCCGGAAGGAAGGCGCGCAGGGCAAGACCCACGTGAGCGCCCAGGCCCGGCCCGCCCCGGGACACCCCGACCCGGGATTGCGGCGCTCGCGGCCGCTACGCCCGGCCCGGACTTACCCGGGCCCGCGCCGCGGGCTCCGCGGCGGCCGCTTCCTCCTCCTCCTCCTCACTTGACAAAATGGCGGCGGCAGGAAGTGCCGGGCGCCTCGGCCCGCCCCCCGCCCGCCCCCGGCAGCCCGCCCCGCCGCGGCGCCCGCGACCCCCGCCCGCACCCGCGCCCCAGCCCGGAGACCACGGCGCCAACGGCGGGGCGCCCGCCAGCGGTCCCGACGCCAACAGCGCAAGTGGCCCAAGCCGGGCGCGAGCGGCGCGGCGGCCCGAAGGCCCGAGCCCGCGTCGCCCCGGCCTCCCCGCCCCCGCGCCGCGCCGATGGCGTAGGTGGCGGCGCACCGGCCCCATTACGCAATGCAGGTTACGCGGGCCGCGCCGCGGGCCCCGCCGCCCGCCCCGCGCCGCCCGTAGCCCCGAAGGGCACCGGTCCTCACCTGAGACGCTAGGCCGCACGCCGCCCCCGCCGGCCGCCGCCGCCCCCTCTCCGGGCTGCTTGCGCGACGCCGGGGCCCGCCCGCTGCGCCCGCCGCTCCGCCGCGCTCACAGGCCCAGGTCGCCTGCGGGCACCGCCGGCACCCGCCGCCGCCGCCACTGCTTCGGCT
>PVJS01007521.1:0-55758 GCA_004027185.1 Glis glis | reverse complement strand
AAAAAAAAAAAAAAAAAAAAAAAAGTTATATGGTTTATGTGCATAGTTATAATGCCAAGATAAAGATAAGTAAATATTTAAATATTTAAACATGATTACTACCTTCAGAAAGCATAATGGGAAGCTTGTAAGAAGAGGTGAGACATGTGCTGGGAATAGTTAAGACACAGAAGAATGGGGCATTTGCACAGCAGCTAGAGTGCAGGCTCCCATCTGCTACTTTCTAGCTGAGTGACATTGGTGAGACACTTAGTCTCCCAATACTTCCAGTAGTTCATCTTCCGGAGGTGCTTGGAATAGTAAAGTAAGTCAGAGCATTCATAATTACGAATACATGTTAGCAATGAAAAGTACTTACCTGGCTACAGATAAATGCTACAGACACTAAACTCTAATAATTTCCTTTTAAAAGAGAACACAGAATAGTTGAGAAAGACTTCATGAAAAAAACGAAGCATGATCGGGAACTAGAAACCCAGACTCATGAAATTTTAGAAATGATATGAACCTAAAGAGTGCCCACCCATAATTGTCTGTGTTTCAAGGGTAATAAAAGCTAGTACTTGTGGAGTGCTCACTGTGTGTTAGGTCCTCTTAGCACTTTATATACCCTAAGGTATCTAGTTTTCACAACCTTATTCAGGAGGAATTAATGATTGTATCTCTTTTTTCAAGGGACAAAATTTAGGTGCACCACAGTTAAATTCAGGATGCATAGCAACTAGTTGTAGAGCTGAGTCTGGACCACTCTTAACCATTGTGCTACGCTGTCTTTCAGACAGAGATGTGTGCCAGAACCTAGGTTGTCAGGGGCAAAGCAGTTTGCCCAAGATGACAAATGGTGATAGACATGGCAGTTAATCCTCCTTGGTACCTAATTTTCAATATATTTGTGCTTACCACACATTAATTGGCTTTTCAAGATTTGTGTGATTTATCCAGAGAGGAAGAGAGGGCCTGTTAGATTGGATAAAGACCAGGTGTTAATTTCTCCTGAGTAGGAATGGACATTTTCTGTCTTTCAGGGAGAATGAAACACCATTTGAATATAGAGATATACATTGAATACTGGTGGGAATAAAGTTCCACAGGTCAAAATAAACCAAATTCTGTGGATTAGCAAAACTCAATCAGATCTATTTGGGGTTCATCTGAAGAACAAATGTCATGTTATGGGGGAAGAGAAAGTAGAGAGGAAAAAACTGAAGGGGTCTAATATGTATATTTTTTGGTAAACATATTTTAGCATATAGGCTCACTTGTTCTTAACCATATTTAAAACAAGTACAAAATAATGAGCATGAGTCATAAACTTTATAATTATGTCAGTGGGATCTAATGTGATAATTCAAAGAAACAGGCACTGACTAAGAATTTATGCACACATTGTAAGAGAAGAGGAGAATCAGGCATTATCTGACTTAACTTTTATCCCTATGCACACCCTCAATTTACAAAGCTTCTATTTACTTCAAAGGGGCCAGGAGGAGAATGCAAACCAGGCCTATTGTGTGTGTGATCCTGTGATTGTTTTGCAGGTGGTATCCATGTGTTTCTCCAAAGCTCATCTTTTCTATTTGCACACTTGGAAGGAGAGCAGAGTGCTCTTTCATCTTCATATTTTTCTGGTTTCTTGGAACTATCAATTACAAAGAGGGCTGTATAAATCTTCTTTGTGTATTTAAGTGCTAATATAAGCTGCTGAATCTATCAGCCCGCTACAGTATTTGATGCACCTAATAGCCACCTTACCTCTGCAGTTACAGCAGATGCATTGCTCTAAAGGATTAGATTATCATTCAGGAAATAAAGAAAAATATAAAAAAGAGATCAATTCAACACACGGGTCTCCTACATTGTATTTTGTTAGTAAACAAGGCTATTTGTTGTCACTGTCTATCACCCTCTTTAAGTTGACAGCAGTAAATATAATTTCGACAATTTAAAAGAAGGCAGTTAAATATTAGAAACTATCAGTGTTAGGACCTACCACCTCATTTAGGAAGAGAAATCCATTGATATCTACTTTATCTAATAATCACCTCTTAAATTTTAAAATCTCACAAGGATTAGTAACTAGTAGTAACTAGTATTTATTTATGTGAAAATAAAATCAAATGCAGAGGCAATTTTTCAGCTAGTGTTCCTGTATATGATGCATAACATTAAAAAAAAACCTTGCACTGTGCAAGGATTAGTGTGATTTGATATGTATTTTGATGTTCCACAAATGCTCTGCCCAAGAGGGAAGGGAAAAGGTTTGTAATGTTAAAATATGATTGCTCTCTGCTGCGATTTTCCATTTCCGATAACACCTGTACACCACTACTACCTAGTATGCTTTAGATTTTATGTTTAATGTGGTAATCCAATTTCTTCTTATTTGCAGTTAGCAAGTCAAAGTAAAAAATATACATTGGAATGTTGCCATGACACTATTGCTGTGGAGGCAAATTTAGTAGCAGGTGAGACGTGTTGGTTCCTGAAGGATCAGAATGATCTTATTCTGTGGCGTTGTCCTGTGATGCAGTCCCTAGGGGAGGCTTGTGGGTGTTGTAACAGAGAGGCTTCAGAGGAGATAAAACAGGAACAGGAATCCTTTGAACCAACATCTGAGAAGTTACAACAACTCTATAAAGTGTCATAAAATTCCAAGGGTAACTTTCTACATATTTAAGAAGCCCTTTTGGATTCCCATAAATAAGATTAAAATTAAGAACACTTTTTAGGTTCCAAGTGTATGTAATTAATGAATAGTTGCATAATATTTGATTGCATATTTTCAACTATTCTAATAATTATATATCACCAGATCATATTGACTAAGTAAGATATAATTGGAACTTTGTATAAATATTTTTTATAAATTGCCTGCAGGGTATTGAAATCAGGATCAACAAGCTATATATCCACAATGAGAGTACTTCTCAATAACTGCTCATTCTAAAGATTGTGAAGGTGGACAAGAATGATTCCTGAATTTCCTTGAAAAATACTGTGATATGACTTGGTTCTGTAGCTATGGAAATGCGATCTGTATATTCACTGATTATTTATATTCGGTTCCTACAATGTTTACAAAGTAAAATTAGTCTCTTATGTAGGCCCCTTATATGATGCCCTTTGATTGTTTATTTCCTGGTCATGGTTAAAGCTATCCAAGGCATTTTTGCTGGGTTTCTTTATCAGAATTTGGCTTGTTTGTTTCTTGTGTTGTTGGGAAAGCTGAGCTTGTCAGCAAATACTTATGGTGTATTATTCTGGTGTCTCTATTCTACGGTAGGTGTTAATATTTATTGTTATGAAATAACAAAGGGGCTCGATTGACTAAAAAATGTGCTTCCCCTATTACAGTCTTTACTTTCATATCTCATACGTCTCCTTTTTCCTACTGGGCAATTCTTTTTTTTCTTTTTCTTTTTCTTCTTTCTTAATGTGGTACTGGGAACTGAACCCAGGGGATTCTATCACTGAACTATCCCAGCCCTTCTTTTTTTCATTTTTATAAATTTTCAAACAGGGTCTTGCTAAGTTACCAAGTCCTGGCCTCTAATCTGTGATCCTCCTGTCTCACTCAGCCTCCCAAGTACTGAGATTATAGGCATGTGCCACTGTGCCCAGCTTCCTGTTGGGCAATGCTTTAATCTAATAAAGTTAAATGAAAAATTTTCAAGATAGGTGAAATACTTTGAGTAAACACTGTAAGAGTAGTGATTCCACATGGAAACCTCTCTAATATACATTGAATTAAATATTAAATGGCATTTTCAAAGGACATTCCCCAAATTTATTTTGGGATATAAATTATAAAAAAAAATTGTACCAAATTAGTAGTTGGTTTAAATAAAATGTGTTTGCAGGATTTACCCCAGTTAGTATTAACAGTTGTAACAATTGAGGCCAGAAGACAGATCATTTCTTCTTAAGAAGGTGTTTATTGTCAGGAAAATTGCAAAGTTTCCTTTGTAATTACTTTCTCTTTGTTGTTTTGGCAGCCTGTAAAGTTTTATTGGCATTTACTGAAAGGTGCTTTTTTTGGCCCTAGCCAGCTGCCTTTCTTTTTCAGGCAAACTTTCCTATCTCTGGTATTCAGAATATATTTTCAGCTTTGATTGTTTACAGATGGGGTCTTTTTGAACAAGGAGCCAAGTGACTAATAATGTCTGACTTGATCATTCGTGCCATCCGAATGCTGCAGGTGTACTTCAACATTTGAGGGTTGCTTCACAGGTATCCAGCATATCATTGTGATGCTAAAATGGTCAGTTTAAAACTGCAAATTACAGGCTCCTTTGACATACAAACTAGGAGAAGAGTATGTGAAATTATGAATCAAAAGTGAGGATTTAACAACTCAAAAGAAAATGGCATTTCCTTTTCCCCAAATTGAAACTGAAAGATCTTTTCCAGGGGCGTAAATATTAAAACAGATGATGCATGCACATGGAACAGTAATAGGATTTTGCTAGAGTGTGGTGTATGGATTTGGAGTTTGAGTTTCAGGTGGTGGTTTTCGCTCTCTGTGGGCTATATACTTTATCTCTAACCTCTAGGTTTATTGGAAGACTTGTCCAGATCATGCTAATGCATGTGAGATGAATTCTGAACCTAGAATTATATTGCTCTAGTTCTGAAGACCACAGTAATGAATTCATTCAAGCATTTGCATCACTAATTATTTGTTTCGTTGTTTTTAAAACGTTGCCGGAGAAAATGGTTATGTTTTAGTTCATAAAAAATATTTATTTGACTACTTACTCTTAGTGAGTAAAATTTACAAATGTCAGAAACTACTACTTAGTACTTACTATTCCAGAGTGTTGACAGGCACGTTAGTATCGGGCAGTCTTCTGTGGCAATGCAATGTTATCTTAATTTTGTTTTGCATATTAGTATGGTCCATAGTTAAAGTAGTTAATATAAAATTTGGGGTTGGAGCTTCTGTGTTTGTGATTTAATTAAAAAGGAAAACTGAGCCCGGCGTGGTGGCGCACACTTGTAATCCCAGTACTTTGGAAGGCGGAGACCGGAGGATCTGGGTTCACGGCCAGCCTCAGCTCCTCTCTCTCTCTCTCTGTCTCTCTCTCTCTCTCTCTCTCTCTCTACTTAGTGAGACCCGCCGCAACTTCGTGAGACCCGGTTTCAAAATAAAGTATAAAAAATAGGGCCAGGGGTGTAGCACGGAGGTAGAACGCCCCTGGGTTCAATCCCTGGTACCGCAAAAAAAAAAAAAAAGGAAAACTGAAGATCACATTGATCAGTTAATAATTTAAATAAGATATAGATATCTTTAGATGTTATCATCTGCATCTGATGTAGTCTGTTGTTTGTGATCTGCTTTCTTTTTTGCAGCACTGACTTTCATAGAACATATTTACTACTTTTTTTCTGAACTATTTGTTAGAGATCTATACAGATCATCTACAGAGAGTAGCACTCTGGGATTTGTCCCTGAATGCTGTAGAAGGCAGATTGAGAGGTAAAAGGAAGCCCATGTTTGTTGTGTTCTTCCTGGGGGAGGAACCAGTCATCATGGCCACTCAGTAGTCAAGACAGGGCACTGTTGGTTTCTGGATATTCCGCAGGCCCGTCTGTCACAGCATTCCTTGGAACTTCCTCATGCTGGACTGAGAAACACCACAAATGTTGGGATTTCGAGCCTCTACCCAGCTAGGAATAATATCAGACACTGCAGTCTTTTCCAAATACCTGTTATCCATTATCTAAAAGAATTAGTGGGCAGAGAAGTAATCTTTATTTTTGGAAGTTTGCAGGGCTTAAAAAGAGTATCCACGTTAAAAAAAAGTCAGACCATTTTTAGTAGAAGAGGTGTTTTCCATGTTCAAAAAGGTCATAATCAGGTAATTTATTAAGTAGAGCAATTTTTGAGAGGAATGGATTTGGATGGGTATCTTGATTCAGGAACTTCATTTCGATTTATTAGATCTGTTTCCCAAATAGCTGCAGCTTATTCAGTTTTGTTCTTGCCAGTTGGATATGAAGTACTGTATGTTTGGGCTTGCTGTACAGAATTTGTTTCCAAAAAAATTGTGTCGTGCTGCTTTCCATCTACTGGACCAGTAGGGGTAGGAAGATCTGATTTGGAGCCAATGCAAAATGCAAAACTGATTAGATTTGGAGTTCATACATTAGGCCTTCCTTTCCCCGTTCTTACGCTTTTCCAGATGGAAGAACCAGTTTCCTCCCAGGGCACTTTTTCCTGGCAATTAGACTGAAAAGACGAGGATCATTTAGTACCACTACTGTTGAAGCGCCATTATATTAAGTTTAGGCCTTAAAATTTAGAGGGATGAATCAACACATTGTGTATTTGGTCTCTTTATTTTTCAACTAATGATGCTTTTAAAATTAGGAATGTAACTTTTGTCTTTCATTTCTGCTTTTTGTTTCATTAATATAATAACATCTTACTTTCCACATCAGTTGGAAAGGAGGTGGTCCATGTAATTGAATTTGAAGGAGACTTGAACCTCCTTTTAAATCATCAAGTGTTTTAAAGTGTCAACCATATTGCATGCACAGCTTTTTAATGTGCATTATGTACCCTTCCCTCTTAAATGTAGTATTTATACTTTATTTTACTTTTTCATGATGATTAAGGGTCATTATTATGAATGCCAGTTACTGTCCTTTTCTAAAATGCAGTCATATGCTGGTCATGGAAGCGCATGCCTTTAATCCCAGTTCTTGGGAGGCTGAGACAGGAGGATTGTAAATTCAAGGTCAGCCTCAGCAATTTAGTGAGACCCTCAGCAACTTAGTGAGACTTTGTCTCAAAGTAAAAAATTACAAAAAGGGTGGGGATGTAGCTCAGAGGTAGATCATCCTGGGGCTCAATCTCTAGTACCAAAAATAGAATAAAATAAAATAATAAAATAAACTGCAGTAATGCCTTCAGTCATTATTGAGGTATATAGAGCTCTGTGCCCATTTACTAAATGGCCTTAGAATTTTGTGCCATTGGAATTCTTTTATCAGGTCGTTGCCATTTTTCTCTTTTCTTCTCTATCAGTAAGCAGGTATTTGTATTAAGGAATTACATTTTAGAGCTACAAGGAGAGTTTACTTAGTCTAATGCCTTCATTTGTAGATTAGGAAGAGAAGCTCAGAGAGGTTGCACAATTAATCCAGGATCACCCAGCTAGTTATATGTGGGGTAGGACTAGATAGACATTGTATGACTCCTGAGTGCTCATTTTATCATATCAGGTCACCCTGTTCACCTTTTTCCTCTGTCAGGGTATTCTTCCTTAGCAGATTCTTTATACAATTTTTGCTTGTAATGTATAGTTGACTGACATGAAAAAAAATTGGAGACAAGATAAAAAATAGTGAAGTAATGGTCCGATGGCCAGAAGCCTTGTTTTTGTCATAAGTCACTTTACTTCCTTGAGTAAAGCTTCTTTATGAGGAAGTGTTTGGACAAATAACAGTAGTAACATTTTTTGAGTACTACTCTAAGTTCTCATGTGTGTTATCTCATTAAATTCTCCCACAAAGTCCATGGAAAGGCCTGCAATCCTCCTATTAGAAAGAAGGAAACTGAGGCTCGTAGAGGCTACCTAGTTTCCCAGAGGTCTTTTAGCTAGTAAGCGGCAAAGCCCAGATCCAGTCTCCACGGTCTTCCCCCTCTGCTTTATGCCTCTGGGTGATGTGTGCTTACCCAGCTATCAGGCCTGGTGGCTCTGAATTGGAAAAAGAATGATTCTAACATCTCACATTATGTAGGACTCACTAAACACAGTACACACAGTGTGTCCTGTTTGATCCTGTCCACAGCTCTGTGAGGCAGGTGCTGTCTCCTGCTGTTTGAGACAAGACATCTGAAGCACAGAGATGGTAAGAGGCTCGCCCAATCTTCCAGATACTAAGTGGCCGTGGTCAGATTTGAAACCAGGCAGATATGAGTGCCCGCTAGCTTTGCTTCTGCTCACTGTTGCCCGAGAATGAGTGTAACATGGGTTTCATAATGTCTGTTTATGATTAGAGGCGCTGTGTGTGAGAGAAAGAGATGTACTTGTACATGTGTGTCTCCGTGTGGGCACATATTCACTAATGACTCCTTAGCTATATGTTGGATAGATACTCAGATGCCAAGCAGATCGGTGAGTGAAGTGAGTTTAGTGCAAGTGATCCTTGGGAGTGGAGTGCTGGGGACAGTGGGGAGTGTGGCAAATAGGAGAAACCAGATCCTATCAGAGGGGCAGTTGATAATGGGCTCAGTCTGCTGCCATACTAGTTAGCTGGAAAGTGGACAGTGTTGCTGGATATTGTGGGGTGTTAGTTTGATGTGTGTGTGTGTGAGGGGGTACTGGGGCATTCTACCTCTGAGCCACACCTTCAGCCCTATTTCATTTTTATTTTAAAACAAGGTCTCAATACATTGTGGAAGGCCTCACTTTGAGTTGCTGAGGCTGGCCTTGAACCTGTGATCTTCCTGTCTCAGCCTCCCAAGTACTAGGATTATAGGTGTGCACCACCATTCTAGGCTTAGTTTGGATTTTTAAACCAGAAAAATATTTCAAAGCTGATGTTTAAATGATCACAACTAATTGAAATTATTTGAAACCACTCTGTGAACCAAAATAATTAAAAAAAGTTTGCAACCACTGATTTAGATCTTCAGGGAGGTAGGAGAGTGACTTTTAGATGACTGAGAGTTGGCTCCATCTTGGTATTGCCACTAATATTTGAAAAAACAAAAGACAGACCCCAACCCAGAATACTTACCATTTTATTCTATTAGGATGTTATAATGGTACTCCGCAATGGAGAGAGTTGGAATTCTTAAGTCTGCTTTTGAGAAATAGCTGCTTCATGAGGCTGTGGCACTGCAGACTGTAAGGAATCCTGGCTTCGATTTTCTGCTCTGTCTTCAGTTTCCAAGTCTGTAGACACCTGACGCTGCGTGGGGTGTGAAGTCCAGGGTCACCTCTATGACTTTTTTAAGCTGTATCTTCTCCTTTATTCAAGGATGCTCTTGGCAAGATCATTCAAGAATCCTTGAAATAGGTAGTGTGCAGTTACTCTTACTGATCCCAGTACTTGGGAGGCTGAGACAGGAGAATTGTAGGTTTGAAGATAGCTTCAGCAAGTAGTGAGACTCTCATTAACCTAGTGAGACCTGTTTCAAAATAAAAATAAGCAAAATAGGGCTGGGGGGGTAGCCCAGAGATAGAATGCCCGTGGACTCAATCCTCAGTACCACCTCCTCCACATGCACAAACAAAACAAAACAAAACAAAAACCGGAAAAAAAACCAAAAAACCCACACATGGGGGGGCAAGCAAGAGCGAGCATGAGTGAGGTGGATACTCCCTTCTGAGAAGTGCATGGCTTCACTGAGGCTCAGTATTCTGTACTGGTTTACAAACTGCTCAGAAAGTTCCTTGTAGGTGCCAAGGATCTGCTCCAGGGGCAAGGTGGGGCATGTTAATGATGCTTTGCTGTCCCCTGGCAAAAGTAGCTCTGCTTTTACTTGTTTTACACTTTGAGCTTCCTCTTATGACTTCTTTAGGTCAAACATCTCTGAGGCTAAAACAAAGATGGGCTCCATCCCTGAAATTTGATGATATGGAATGTCTGCTTCATTTAAAAATTTCTACCCAGAGGAAAGCCCACCAAGTGCTGTGTGCATTGATATCATTATCACTATGAACTACATCATGATGTGAGACTCTAATGCACCAAGAAAAGTATAAAAATTAAAAAAAATAAAATTTCTGAGATTCCTCACAAAGGGCCAGGGTCTTCCTTACTTTGCTCTTGTTATTAGTACTAAACATCTTCTATGTTGTCAAAATAACATTGAAGAGTCGAACTAAGTATGGAACCCCTGTAAACTGACAATATTCCTTTAAAAACTTTATGCCACTTTTCTGATAACAGCTCTACTTAAAGAACCTTATTTAAGAAAAAAATAAATATCAGCTTGTCATGCTCTGGTCTAAATTCCAATCTCAAAAATAGAGGGGAATATATTTCCAGATGCTGCGAATAATGGAAAATCATGAAAACTCGAATCAGGATCCCTGTCCTGAAAATGCGTTTCAGTTTGCATTTTGATAGCAGTTTAGAAATGCTATCGCTTGTGTTGTCATAGACATAATTCACATCTTTCTTCAGGCATTGTAAACAAGAGAAATGGTTTAATGGCCCCATAAAGGCACTGTGCTGATAGCTGAGATGAGGCTCTTTAGTAATGGATGTCTGTGTGTGTGTGTGTGTGTGTGTGTGTGTGTGTGTGAGTGATGTGCACACAGTAGAGGAGGGAAGGGCTCGCAAGAGGTAAATGTACTGGGAAACAATCTTCGAGCAGCCCAGATGCAGCTGAAGTACCCTCTGCTCTTCTGTGTGTCTTGGAAGATGGATTTACAGAGCACGTGACACTATTGTCTTTATTTGTACACAAGCCTTCCCCTTTGCTTCTGGAATTTAACTGAGCACTAATTGAGGTCATTGCCATCCATTTATCACCTGAAATTGAAGTGATATTAACTTAAAGTGAATGCTTTTCATCTACGAGTGTATTCCTAACTACATATATTTGTATAAAAGGCTGCATGCATTTTTCATGCCATGCTTGTATCTTTTCTTAAATAATCTAATTTATGTACACCATTTACTTTTTTCCTCCTTTACAGAGATTTTTTTTAATCACTGCTCTAGCCAAGTGAATTTTTTTTATAGGCACTTTGGTGTCCATGGCATGATTTGTTTCGACTTTTTCAGTTATATTTTCTAGATAGGTATAAAAAATTCTCCATGTTATACATCACCCTGGTCTAAGTAAATGTTTTGAAATTCCTCAAAGCTCATAAATTTGTGGTGCTTTAGAGCCCCAGTTTTGTGTCATTTTTCATTAGCTAGCTTGTATATATCCCTGTAAAATTGACTACACAGGCTGTACTTTGTGTTTTGAGAGTTAGAGAAAACAAGGGTTATTAGATTAAAATTAAGTGTCCTTTGTTGACTACTGTAGCTGTACCCTGTCACGGGCAGGTGTCACTTTTCCATTCAGCATCTTTTATGCTTTTTTCCTCCCTTTTCATTATAGACCATATTCTGGAACAAGGATCAGCAAACTATCCTTTCTAAAGGGTCAGATGGTCAATATTTTAGGCTTTGCACTTCATATGGCCTGTATCACAGCTACTCAACTCAGCCACTGTAGCTCAAAGCAGCCCTAGACTATACCCTAATGAATAGGTTGGGAGATGTTCTTCTAAAACTTCATTTACAAAAACAGGTGGGAGGATGCAGGTGACCCGTAGGCTGTAATTTGCCAGCCTCTATTCTAGAACACCATGCAGTAGACTTTTCTAAAACAATGTTTTTCAATAGACAAGAAATCTCAGCATCAGGATAAGGAAACTCTCATGTAGGTTTTGTGTTCCTAGCTAGGTTCCCCCCAAAAATATAGATTAGGTTCAAACACATAGTTCTGTTTGGAGAAGAATTTAAAATATGATGCGTTTCTTTGCCCAAAGTAATTGTTTTGTATTCACAGAAATTGTTACTCTATTTTCCTCTTAGGTTTAGAGTTAAGGAGGAAAGCAAGGTGAAAGATCAGAGCCAAGATAACTTGTCCCTGTATTCACATTGGCTATCCACATGTAGAAGGAGGCCTTTCCATCTTTTATGACATTTGTGTTATCAAGGTGTTAGGGAAGCTTTAGATGTTGGATAGAAACATTTTTTCTTCAGTGGAATATGAGTAGTGTGAATTTTTAAATGTCTTTGGTCACAGTAATAAATTGAAAGAAGGCAGAATGCCTAAAAGCAAGCACAAATGCTCCAAGAAGTGTTTTTGTTTAGATACAAGTGCCAAGAATACATTAGTCAGGTCATGTATACAGATGTGTGTATCACACACACACACAAATTAATTAAATAGAAAGAATATAGTACTTGCTCATATATTTATTAGGGAAATTTTTAAAGACTAAATAAAGCTCTGTTGGACCCTATGAACTCTTGATGATAAGGACTGTCTTATTCTACATCTTTATTCCATATCTGGGCATAGTAGATAAAGTAATTAGTGAATTCACTACTGAAGGAGTGAGTGAATAAGCATCTGAAATAATGTCATAGTGGTACTCATGCATGAAGGAAATTCTAAGTGTATGCATAAATAAGTTTGAGTTACATGCTTAAAGGTTCAAGAGTTGTGGCCAAAAGCCTAGGGCTCTCATTCTTAACCCATCATTATTTAGTTTTAGTTCTTTAGTTAGACATGATGTTTAAGTTTGTTATGCTTGTATTAGTCACGTTTTGTGCCTGTGACAAATTACCTGAGGAAATGATCTTAAAAGATGGAAAGGTTTCTTTTGGCTCATGGTTTCTGAGGTTGCAGTCCATGGTCCCTTGGCCCTGTTGCTTAGGGCACGGGGTGCATAGTACATCATGGCAGGACCACTTGGTGGAGGAGGCTGCTCACTAATGGTGGTTGGGGAGCAAAACAGAGGAAGGGGAGGGGTCAGGTCCCAATATTGCCTTCAAGTGCATGCCCCCAGTGACTTAACTTTCGTCCACTAGGCTCCTAAAGGTTCCACCACCTTCCAGTAGTGCCACAGGCTGCAGACTATGCCTTTAATGCTGGGGCATTTGGGAGACAGTCAAGATCCAACCTACAGCAATGCCCTTTTAAAAAATCTGCAAGATCAGAATGATAATAAATGTTCTTGACTTGAATAATGAGAATAGAGTATGTGACGGTAAAATATTATGTAAATTTGTCTTTTTAAAAAACATTGCAGCTAGGTTATGATATCAGATTTGAAACTCAACCAGGGTGTGTTATCAGCATGTACAGTTAAAGATATCATCCTTCTTAACCTTATCAGTTATCATCATCTCTACTATAGAAATACAAATGGAAACTTGATTCATATATTTCCCTGTTCATTCTCTGGACTAATATTTACCAGGCAGTTTATAACAAATACGATTTGTTTTCAATTTATTCTCCATGAGCAAATTTCAAATTCATTTTCACCATCTATATTTCAGATATTCAGATATGAATTTATATTATGTCTACCCCAAACCAAAGGTGTGTTTATACACTAGCATTGTTTCTCTTGGAAAGCTAAAGGCATTTCTGTGCTCCAGTAGAATCATGATAAAATTGCACCCCCTTTTAAAATGTAGGTGGAATAAAAATGGAAGCAAGAAGATGTTCATAGTTCTAAAATGAAAACAATTACTAATTTAGCAAACACTTACTGATGAATACCATAACCCCAAGTAAACTTTTGAATTAAGAAGTGGTGAAGTTTATTTTGGAAGTGCATATTTTTAAGTCCTGGCATTTTGAAGCTCTTAAATTTAACCATTAGAAGAACTCAGTCATCATTAGTCAGCCTTAAGATGTGGTTTTAAAGGTCAAGCTTCCATCAAAGAAAAAATGCGAGACACATCTCTTTAGTGTTCTTTCTTCCTCTGCTCCCAAAGATCTCCTCTGTCTGGAGGAGTCGCGGATCATAGAAGTTTGCATGGAAAATGTGTTTGAGGAATTCCTGAGAAAGACTGTTGATTACTTAGATACATTATCAGAACTGTCTGAATTCAGGGATAAAGATGTAACACCATTTTGAACCATCATCTCTTTGCAAATAAAATGAAGGAGTTAACACTTGATTTGATACACTTGAAGAAGGAGAGATTCACTTTAATTAAAACTACAAACAATGTGGATGCCTGTAGCTCTCTGTTCCAGACCCAGTAAGGACGGTACTGTAAGTGAAATGAAATGTACCTAGCAGCCTCGGCAGCAGGCTGGAGCCGTGTTCAGCACAAGTAATTTAATTAGTGTTGATCATGACTCCAGATGATGGTGATTTGATAAGGAATAATTTAGTACTTAACAGCCTTTTACATGCACCAACTCCATGTGGGAAGGTAAAGCAAATTGCACAAAATGAATGTGCTGCTTTCATTTGTGCCTGTGCCAATGAGCTGGAAAACCGCCTGTTAGCAGACGCTCAGGCTCTCAGCCCTGTGATGAAATACCCAACTCATTTTCAACTCAGCCCTCTCTGGTGGGAGTCTCTACACCACCTTCATTGAAGGATAAATAAGGGAAATCATTTTTGTGACATAGGCTCTCCAGGAAGTGAGAAAGTTAAGATGAGGAAAATAAAGTAGCTTGAGGGTCATCACGTATAAAGTTGAAGATCTTCGGCTTGTCTTTCTCTCTTTTTTCCTCACATGCAACAATTAAAACAAAATAATAATCCTCGCCAACTCAGATTCATTGGATTACTTAGTTGGCTTATGATAAGAACAAGCAAAATCAGTGTTCAGGGCCAATACTGATTAAGAGGCCCACACACATCGAATGTGCTACAAAGAGAGCAGGAGCCCTCAACTGCTGGAGATGGAGGACTTCTGAGGATTCTTGTATGTTGGCATCTAAGAAAAAAAAGTCCTTAGATTTTTTTTAAAGTGTTTTCTTGTATGTTGGCATCTAAGAAAAAAAAGTCCTTAGATTTTTTTTAAAGTGTTTTCAAGTCCTGGGTCTATTTGAATGTAGTATACACTTGATCCAGGTGTTGCCAAGCATTGCAGCAGATTCAGAGTTTGCCCAATTATGAGAATCATCTACAAATTTTTATCACATACAAAATCCTAATACATCCAGCAAGGATTCCCATAAGAAAGTACCACACACTGGCGGCAAATTGAGTTCTGGAGGCTGGAAGTCCAAGATGAAGGTGTCAAACAGGGTTCTGAGGCCATGAGAAAGAAGCGATTCATGACACACACACACATACCCCCCCCCCCTGCTTCTGGTGGATTGCTGGCAATCTTTCGCCTTCTGTGACTTATAGAATCATCGCTTCAATCTGGGCTTTCATCCTGACATGACATTCCCCCTGAGTGCATGTATCCAAATTTGCCTGTTTTAGTTTCTGAGGCTGGCCTCCAACCTGCAATAGTCCTATCTCAGCCTCCTAAGTACTGGGATTCCAGTACTTTCAGAAGGATAGCAGAGCTGGGTGCGGTGGCACACCCTTGTAATCCCAGGACTTGGGAGGCTGAGACAGGAGGATTGCAGGTTCACGGCCAGCCTCTGCTACTTAGGCCTCTGCAACTTAGTGAGACCCTGTTTCAAAATAAAGAATAAAAAATAGGGCTGGGGGTGTAGCTCGGAAGCAGAATGCCCCTGTGTTCAATCCCCAGTATCTCAAACAAACAAACAAACAAAAAACAAAAGAGAAGGACAGCAGTCAGATTAGATTAGCGCCAATTTTAGTGACTTTTTCTTAATTTAGTCTTCCAAATAAGGTCACATACTAGCCAACAGAAGGCAGTTCTTTTTCCATTTTGTTTTTTGAAATGTATATACTGTACACTCTTTAAAACTTTCTTTTATCGGTGCATTGTAATTGTACATGATAGTGAGATTCATAGTGGCACATTCCCATCTGCACGTAATACTCTAGTGCTTGGCTTCTTTCACTCACTTCATGCCTGGGGACTATCTAAGCTTTCAGATACATTGGTACGTGTTCTAGTCAGCATTCTCTCTGCTGTGACCCAAACATCTGACACGCTTCATAGAAGAGGAAGGATTCATTTGTTCATGGATCTGGAGATTTCTGAGGGTTTAGTCCACTTTGGGGCTGGCTTCCAAGCAGGAGCTGTGGGTACACATCGTCCGTACATCATGGCAGGGAGCAGAGAGAACAGAGGGTCAGAGAGACATGCTGGAGCAGGGAAAATTGGGTAACACCCATAGTACCCAGTCACCCCACAAGGACCTTTCCCCAGCAACCAAGTCCTGCCTCCAACATGGCTGCCTTGTCTACAATATGAGGTCTGGGGTCATTTTTAATTCAAATTGTGGCAGTAGGTAATTTGTCCCTTGTTATTTTTATACTCTATTGATTATAGTGGATGAGTATGGAATATTTGAATGTTTTCAGTTTTTGCTGTCATGAATAATATTCTACACATTCTTACACATGTCTTTTGATGCATATATGTACTCCTTTTTCTTGAATGTATACCTAATGGTGTAATTTCTGAATCATAGGGTAGGTCTATGTTGAGCCTTAGTAGATATTATCAAAAAGTTTTCCAAAGTGGTTATACCTATTCATATTCTTAGTGGCATGTATAAAATTTCCCATTGCTTTATATCTTTTCCAAAATTTGGTAATGCCAAGTTTTTACAGTTTAGCCATTCTAGTGGGTATGTAGTGATAATCTTATGTGGCTTTATTTGTAATTTAAGGATGAGTAAAGATTTTGAATACCTTTTCATTTCTCTAGTTTTTGTGCGACTTATTTTTGATTATTATTCATTTTTGTTTTGCCATTTGAATGTTTTCCTTTTTAACATTTTTTTTCTATTTCAGTTGGTCATTTGTCTTATATTATTGATTTGTAGCAATTCCTTTATATATTGAATATGTGTTCTTTGTCAGATCTTTCTATTGTAAGCATCTTGCAGTTTGTGTGATGTCTTTTGATAAAGAGAAATTCCTAATTTCAATGTAGCCTAATTTGTCAATATTTTAATTTTATGGTTAGTGCTGTTAATGTACTGTTCACTAGTTCTTTCATACTTCATGGTCCCAAGAACTTTAAAAAATAGTAATATTAAGAAGGGTCTGTTGTGTACCAGTATTTTGATAAATATAACAAACTTTGCATTATGCTGCATATGCATTAGCTCCTAACATCTTAACAATTTTTATTCACATGATTTTGACCTGAGGGCTCAAGTATGATTTGTTACTTCTTTGAATGCAAATTGAGTTCTTTTTTTTTTTTTGTGGTACTGGGGATTGAACCCAGGGGCATTCTACCTCCGAGCTACACCTCCATTCCTATTTTTATCCTTTATTTTGAAACAGGGTCTCTCACTAAGTAGCTGAGGCTGCCTGTGAACCTGCGATCCTCCTGTCTCAGCCTCCCAAGTACTGGGATTACAAGCATGGGCCACCACGCCCTGGCTTGCAAATTTAGTTCTTTATATGTTACTATTGCTTTTGTTTAGAAAAATGTAGAAGACAATATTTAGTCCAATAGGCTAAAACTTGAGTATACACATTTGCTGTATATGTTCAAAGAAGTAATAAATAATTAAAACTATTTCTCCAAAAGCGCAAGAAATATATGGAAATGTATTACAAATGTTGCATCATATAGTCTAAGAAGTAGCACAGGCAAACACACATATGCATCACACATGTATACACAGAAGAGAGAATTTTCTTATAGAATACTCTAAGTATTTTGTGGGGTGTTTTGGTCTATCAAAAACTTTTTATCATGGAAATTTAAGACTTAAATGAATGTAAAGAGAATATGATGACCCCTACCTGCCAATCAGTCAACTTCTGACATTTATCTGCCTTTCTCTAAATTGATTCATCTCTTCCCCATATGTAAATATTTTCTAGAGTATTTTAAAGAAAATTTTAGAAATCTTATTATTTTTCCTAAATATACTTATGAATCTCTAACATTAAGTTTTTTGTTCAACTCTTATGCCATTATTTCATACAGCAAAATTAACAATAACTTATTAAATTGTCTAATAACTAGTTGATATCCAAATGCGTTTATTACAAAGTTGTTCTTTTATAATTGGTTTATTCAAATCAGAATATAAACAAGACCTCCTATTATAATTAATTTTCAAGATTTTTAAGCTTCTTTTATATGAAGTTGATAATTAACAAATTATAACTTTTTCTTGTTGCTGCTGCTGCTGGGGATTGAATCCCAGGCATGTACTCTATGAATCCCAGGATTGACTCTCATGCGTGCTAAGCATGCACTCTATCACTGAGCCACATCGTCAGCCCTAAATTATAACTTTCTGCCTTGGTAAAATTAATGCATATGAGTACTCTGACATATAGAGATACATAATTTTTTTATTTTTTTATTTTTAAATTTTTATCCTTTTTTGAATAGTCATATTTAGCACGAGTGTGAACACATTGCATTTTAAAAAATACTTTGAAACAAAACAGCTAGTGTAATGATTAAGTTTTCCTTAGATAACCTTTTTTTTTTTTTTGGTAGTACTGGGGATTGAACCCAGGGGCATTCTACCTCTGAGCTACACCCCCAGCCCTTTCTTTTATTCTTTATTTTCGAAACAGGGTCTCACTAACTAGCTGAGGCTGGGTATGAACCTGCGATCCTCCTGTCTCAGCTTCCCAAATACTGGAATTACAAGCGTGCACCACCACACCTGGCTCTTAGATAACTAATTTAAGTAAAATTTGTTTATTTGGCAAATTTGTTTCCTAGGATGTTTTGTACAACTTGAGTATCATTGAACATATTTTGAACATTGTCAAAATTACATGCACATAGAAATGCACAGTATTTATTTTCCTGAAGCTTGGTAGTTATTGATATCCAATTCTTATATTAAAAATTATCTTTGACAATGAAACTAATATACATTTATAATGCTCTAATGGAATACTCAAGAATGATTTCATAAAATGCAAAGTTTCTCTTGACGCATCTTCCTTTATAAAATGTAGACTTAATATTTTGTGTTTTAATTCCAGTTTTTATAGGAGTTAAAATAAATCTCTAGAATGTTTTTGCTTTCTGTATCTCTTGACTAGTCACACTTGTGGATATTGAACATTTTAAGCATAAAATTCATTCTACATTACTTTTTAAAAAACTAATTCCTCCTTTATACCAAAACTGATTATTCTGATAGAATCTTGAATATGGTTTTTTAAGTTTCATAGCCAAGTATAAAAAAATAAACATGATGGTAATTATCTATTGGTTTTAAAACTATAAACTATACATATTTATATGTAAGTACATATATTTAAACATGCATATTTCTAGTCTTTATATTTTATAATGTAATTTTTGTTTAAGTATAAGTGACTATACTTTAACCATAACCATACATTAAGTCTTATGAAAAAGTAGGAAACATCACTTGGTATAGAATAATTATTTTATGGTAGGTTACATGTGACAAAGAACTTTCACATATTTTTCATATTTTATCTTTACAATTCTGCTAAGTATGTAAGGAAGTATTTTTAAAAACAACCATTAATCTTAGAGATGTTGAGCTTTTTCCCAAAGTATCATGAGTTTTCTTTCGACATACACCTGGATTTTCTTTGTCATAGTTTAGTTGTCATTCTAGTAAACCATTACTACTGATGAAATAGAGATATTTTTCCCTCGAATAATGCTTAAAATTATATTATAAGATTCAGTTTATTCTTGGTCATTCAGTTATAATTTTTCTGCTTTAGTCATCAGAAATATTTCTGAAATGTTTTCAAAATTTTATTTCTGAAAACTGAGCTTCTAGTATTGTTTAATGATCAGCTGAGCAAATTATAAGTGATTTGATTTACTTTAAAAGGGGAAGTTCAGGCATGTATTTTGTTATACAATCAAAGCAGAAAAGGAGTATACAGAGATTCTCCAGAATCTTTTCTGCCACTGAAATTCATAAAATGTGATTTTTATTATATAGGTAAGTTAATATGAAATGTTAATGACATTTTAAACAAGAGATGTAGAATAGATAAATAAACTTAATTCCTAACTGCATTTAATTTTTGTGGGTGTTTTTGTTTTGTGTTTTAGTGGCTTTTCATGGCTTACCACTGAAAATCAAGAAAGAACCCCACAGTCCATGTTCAGAACTCGGTTCTGCCTGCAGTCAAGAACAGCCCTTTAAATTCAGCTATGGAGAAAAGTGCCTGTACAATGTCAGGTAAGACAACCAGATCTACACATAAAGGATAGTGGATATTAGTGAAATAAAAAAGTGAAGCATAATATAAAATCTCAAGTTAGATTTTATGAGGTACATCTTCAGTATGTAATAAGCTAATTAGGAAACGCATTTAGCAGAGCTCTAAAGAACCATTTACCATACAGTCACACACTTTAATAATCATTTTAAAGCAATAATTTTCATCCAAATCCTTAGTTGCTTTTCTCTGTAGTGATGCATCTTGGGTTTAAAAGAGGGTCTTATTTGGCACGAGCAGCTTTTGAAAGTTCCCATTAGAACGAATGCATTATGTACTTTAGATACAGAGTTTGTGGAAAAAAAATGAGACATTTGGCAAGTTGAAGCAGTGCATTAGTTATCTGACAGGCTTTGTAGATGATCTATACAATGCATTCATGGACAATTGGAATAAAACTAGAATTTTATAAGGCTTAGCAGAGGCTATTATCTATTAAAAAGTCAGTTGTTCTGATGATAAAGGGTGGTGCAGTAAAAGTACATTGTTCATCTGTTTGAAAATTTGATAACATATATGTTCATTAAAAACCCTTCGCAATAAATCTCATGCTTTTACTTTTCATATTGCCCTTTAATTGCATAAAGAAAAAGTTGCCTCTGTCTATTGAATACTATTCTCAATTACAGTAGAAACTTAGTTCTTCAAAATATTTGGTTTGGGAACTTATAAAAATGATTCCAAATATTTGCACTGTTTTAAAAGTCTATCAGGCCGGGCATGGTGGCGCATGCTTGTAATCCCAGTACTTGGGAGGCAGAGAGACCAGAGGATCCGGGTTCGCGGCCAGCCTCAGCTACTTAGTGAGGAGGCCTCCGCAACTTAGTGAGACCCTGTTTCAAAATAAAGAATAAAAAATAGGGCCGGGGGTATAGCTCGCAGGTAGAACGCCCCTGGCTTCAACCCCTGGTACCACAAAATAAATAAATAAATAAATAAATAAATAAATAAAAAATAAAAAAATAAAAGTCTATCAGTTCAGTCTCCTAGTTCATTATTATGCAAGGGATCTTGTGTTTCTTCATGTGTTTACCACGTACCCTCTTTGTATTCAAGATTCAAGAAACTTAGATATATATCCTCTCACAGCAGCTGACCAATGCTGGGATATTTTAGTACTATTTGTTCTTGCAAACATCTTTTATATCTGCTTTTCTAAGGAGTCCACCAGAGCCTGAAATTATGAGTGAGCTCTGTTGAAACTCCAAAGCTTTTTACAAAAAAGATCTGTTGTAGAAGCTAACTAGGAAAGCATACTGAGTTTATCTAAGACAATATTGATCAGAGTTTTATAGTTTAGTTTTATTTTTTGCATTTTCTCCATAAGGTGCTATGTATCCACAACATAGTTATTTAACATATAAGAATTTCCAATCAATGAAGC
Organism: Glis glis; assembly: GCA_004027185.1. Lineage (NCBI taxonomy): Eukaryota > Metazoa > Chordata > Mammalia > Rodentia > Gliridae > Glis > Glis glis. The sequence continues at coordinate 34,569 of PVJS01007521.1, read as the reverse complement.
ATTAAATATAGAATTGTCATTGCATTTCAGTATTGATCAGAACTGTGACTGTGAAATCACTGCTATTTTATATGACACATCTTATATCCATAAATCAACAGTAGAGGAATTGCCTATTTTTAGGCTGTTTTAAGGACCCATAATTTCCCAGTGATATATGTTATATGCAGTAAATTCTGGTGCCTCCATTTCTATGCAAACAATATAATTTAATACAACATTTCATGGAGGGGGAAATAATATCTTAAGATAGAAAATGTAGTTGGGTGTGGTGGCACCCGCCTATAATCCCATTGCTTGGGGGGTTGAGAAAAGAGGATTGGAAGTTAAAGGCTAGTCTCAGCAACTTAGTGAGACCCTGTTTCAAATAAAACAAAACAAAAGGCTGGTGGTGTAGTTTAATTCCCAGTACTAACACACACACACACGCACACACACACAAAATGTGCCATTTGTTTCTTTTTTAATGAAAATGAGTCAGGTGAGCCATTTTACATAAGAAGTGAGCTTTCATTCAGAAATATTAGTAAAGAACATAGGTAGAACCAAGGGTAAGGCTTATTATATATGAGTAATTGATTTTGCTTTAAAGCTAGAGTTGATGTATATTGCACATACTCCTTCACTTCTGTAAAGTAACTTTGCATTTGGATTGAGTTCTGTTGTATTAATGGAGTAACAAATGATTATGTAAGTCAAAAAGAAATTTTTTAAAAGAAAAAATGTGTACTGTTTAATGTTTTTTATTTTAAAAAGAAATACAGCAATTTAACCTGGAAATGTCCTTTTTTTTTTTTTGCGGTACCGGGGATTGAACGCAGGGGCGTTCTACCTCCGCGCTACGCCCCCGGCCCTATTTTTTATACTTTATTTTGAAACAGGGTCTCACGAGGTTGCGGAGGTCCTCACTAAGGAGAGAGAGAGAGAGAGACAGGGAGAAAGAGAGCGAGAGAGCTGAGGCTGGCCGCGAACCCGGATCCTCTGGTCTCCGCCTCCCACAGTACTGGGATTACAAGCGTGCACCACCACGCCCAGCTCTGGAAATGTACTTTTCATTCAGACATTTAAGTAAAATCTATTTTTTGTAAAATATTTTGTATATTATTACAAAAAATTAGTTAAATCATATTCCTAAAAGCCATGCATAAGAAAGCAATTTAAATACATAATATAAAATCAAGCTCACTCATTTTATTATTTGTAATTGTGAGTGGAAGTTAGACTATGATAATAGGATTTTTATTCTTAATAGGATTATTTTGTATTCTTTCTTATATCCCAAGAAAGTTAAATATATCAGAGATATTTTAATTTACCTCATCAATCTTTATTATCCCATGTCAGGAAATTAAGGCCAAGCATCATTTATTTCATATAAAAAATTAAAAAGTCAAAAACATTGCCTTAAAATTCCACCACAAATAAAGGTGAACTAAATATAGTCTGTCTTATTAAGCTGATATTAGTTCTCCTTTTAAAATGTAATATAGACAAGGAATTATAAGTTCAGGACTATTTAACGATTTAAAAGAGATCTATCAAACTGACTTAAAGGGATACTTGGAGAATAGAGATAATACCACTGCTTTCATAGACTGTGATTTTTCTGTCTACTATGTTTGCATATGTACTAAAATATACATTTCACATGCATTTATGGCATTACAAGATTTTGTATCAATCATCCTTTTTCTGTAAGGGTATGGTGATTTTGAAGTTTATATGTTCTGGGACTGCAGATATATATGTGTGTATATATATATAAAATTTTAGCTTCCTTATGACTAAAGCCTAAAATATTTTTTATTCCCTTGGATTGGAAACTTTCTTTTTGCATCACTCCAAGAAACAAACGTTCTCTTTTCTTTTGTTCCCTGGGTAGTGCCTATGATCAGAAGCCACAAGTGGGAATGAGGCCCTCCAACCCCCCCACACCATCCAGTACTCCAGTGTCCCCACTGCATCATGCATCTCCAAACTCAACTCACACTCCAAAACCTGACCGGGCCTTCCCAGCTCACCTCCCTCCATCGCAGTCCATACCAGATAGCAGCTACTCCATGGACCACAGGTAAACCGCAGATACCATTTTCTAAAAAAATGCTTTTAGCTTTCTTGGAGGAAATTTTTACCACTGATTCTGAAGACTTATAATAGTTTTAAGGTGAGCATATTAATTTTGCACATCTGTGCAAAATATTTTTAGAAAGAGCTTGCTCTATCTATACTTATAAATAATTTGTGGAGAAGGTCATTTATAAACATTCCTTTTATAAACATTTAAATTGGTTGCTAAAATGGAAAATTAATCTATATACTGACATTTGAACATTTTTCTTTCCCATTGCTTGAATTAAATTGCTTTACTTAAACTTTAAATCAGATCATCCCTTTTTTATGAGCATATGTGTGTACTTGTTCTGTAAAGTTAGGAGACTAATTTTAGTAGGTGGCTTATGGAATTAGGTTCTTTACCTTAGATTGAATGGTTTAGCTATACATAGTTTTGCAGAATATAACTTATTTGATTGAAACTACTTACTGTCCTTTCCAAGTTATGAATATTTAATGTCAGTAGACCATGACCCTGGACATGGCGAATAGAGAGTTAAAGAGACAGAGACTGGATTATAATTACTTAAAAAAGAAACAAGACAAGAATCAGACCATGGAACTAGGGAGAATGCTTGGTGGGAAATTCTTGAGTTGTTGGAAATGAAGAAATTTATATTTAAATAAAATATCAAAAGACTTTTAGAAGTCCTGAGAGATTGCCTTAATATACAACTTAAATTGTAGGTTGGTTAGATACAGCAAACCTCCTTTTTCCCTTCTATCTTGTGCTTTTACATAACCACTAGTGTCCTGGTAAATGTTTAACAATAGACTTTGTAGGAGCAAACCATAAAGACCTTATCTTTAGCATTTGCTGAGTCGACAACCCAGCCCCATGGCTGACTGTGAGCCCAGCCCCATGGCCGGCGACTGTGAGCTATCACTGTGACAGACAAGAATGCCAAGATAGAAGATGTGCAATTACACACCATTATATAGTATTGTTTGTCACACAGAGTAGACATAACCCCAAGCACGTAATCAGTAGTGAAATGTAGTAAAATAATAAGGAAGTGATGAGTTTTGCATTTCTATTGCCTTCATTTTTAATAGTCATGAAGTTGTACAATTCAGCTCTCAGTAATGACTGTGTTTAACAATTGGCTCAAAAAGTTCCTGAACACTTAACCATCAGCCAGAACTATAACAGGCTCTGACACACCACTGTAAAAATAACTCAGCCAGAGGAATCCCCTAGATCAGCAGAGAGCAGAAGATGTCCCACAGTCAACTTTCTGAAAATTAAGGAGCACTCAATTCTGATTTTTGTAGGTTATTTGGTGAACTCAGTCTCAAATTTAGTAACTCTTTTTGGTATAAAGGAATGAAATAAAGGCATTATTTCCAATGCAAACATAAACCATATCTTCTCTTCCTTTATTTCCATCACTAAGTCTTCTGATGTGTTGGTTATTAAGTGTTTCCTAATCTTTCCTTTCTCACCCTGTAGACTCAAGACTTTGTCAGGGCACAATGGTATGTGCATCTGTGTAAACAGCTTTGTAAATACAGATGAAAGAATGCTTATTGCAGGGTGGGCCATTCAACAGATGCACATTGTGTGCAGGGCTAAAAGGAAAAAGACTCTGAACAACAACAAAAGCAACAACAAAAGCAAGCTTTATTTTATCCATTTCTGGTGACTTCCGAGTTCTCAATAACTGAGTCCCTCACACGTCAAATGAGTGCCAGAGTTATAGGTTATACAGCTTGCCCTTCATACAGACTAGTGATTTCTTAGGCAAGGCAACTGCTGAATAAGCAGTGTGCCTGTTTTTAGGTGACTTCATTTGAAATGCTTTCGCCAAATCCATTTTAATTTCTCAACTTGAAGTCAAATATTTGAGACTGAGAACAGCCGGCCGGAACCACAGAGGGAAGCTCAGGGTCTTTTCCCACTGCCCCCAACTGAGTTTTGAGGACAGTACCAGCTGGCCAATCCCGGGAAAATCTCTGAAGCCTTATGTTTCTGAGGAGGATTTCTTAGAGGGCCCTGGCCAACAAATGACAGTCCCTTGGTTATAAATGGCAAATTTGTTCTGAGAACAGATCCTTTCCCCAGATAGCCCCCTCCAGCCAGGCACCCCGCAACACTCTGGGAACACTTTATGGCCAACTGGCCTGACTCTGCTTCCTTTCCTCAGCCTCCCTCCACTCCTTGGGTCAGCCCCTTGGCACTTTTTCCTGAGCCCACTGTGCAAGAGCCCTGTCTCCTTCCTGCAGCATTCCTCTCCCCTTACACCCCACCTTTCTTTCTCCAGCAATCCATCAGCATGCTCTCTTACCCATCAACTTCCTTCCAGAAGCTTCTTCCATCGCTTTCTCTTTATCATTGGTCACTGGCTCATGAGAAGGGCACCAAAAGCCCACAGCTTCCTATGACGCATGCGTGTTGGATACGTACATTATTGTCAGCAAGCACCCATAGGAATCAGGTCAACTCATAAAAACAAATGGCTTGATTCCTTACAAAGCTTTCAGTTCAAGCATTATCGACTTCCTTTTAAGGCTTCACAAGTGAGCGTGTTTCTTATTTTATCTTCAAGTTACAATTTTCTGATTCATTCCTTGACAGTTCTTAATGATAATTTCTGTTTCTTTTTTTGGCTAATGAAATAAGCAAGAGAATGGAAATGAATGCAGTGCCAGTCAGCCTGTTTTGCAATATCCGAGTTTCTAAGTTTATTTCCTGCAGGTGTAGGTGGGATTTCATTGCTTTCCATGGCAGCCAGGGAGCCTAGAGTTAAAATCACAGGATGGAGTGTTCTTAGAAATACTAAAGCAATCTCTTTGACATTCTTTAGCTTTTACCTTATTTTCATTTAACATTACCAAAATGAAATGCTAACTTTCCAAATTAAAGTCTCAGGAATGCTTTTAGTTGTTGGTGGTGGGGCTAATGGGCATATATTTGCTCACAGGTATGTTTTATAGGTTATTTTTAAGCACTCCTGGGGCATTTTTAGAGCACTTTTAAATCTTTAATTAATCCACATCCTTGTGGTGGGTCAATGGTATTATGGATGAGAAACACAGAACAGAACAATTATGTGATTAGCCAATCGTTACACAGTATAACCAAAGATGAAGGAGCATAGGACTCACTTCCAGCCTTCTGCCAAGGCCTCGGAATTTCCCCAGGATGTGATAGCCTGACTCGCTCCACATCTATGCAGTGTGTGTTATCTTTATCTGTGGTGATCAGTTGTATTTTTATGTTTACTTTATATCAACCTGACAGTTTGTTTGAAGCTATTGGAAGCCAGTATGTTCTGTGTTGCTATTTGACAATAAAGAAATGGTCTTTTATAAAACAGCTTGGGCTTAGGTCTCCATGATACTGAGTTTTATTTTCCCTAGAACGCAGTGTTAATGATGATATTGTTGAAGAATTAAAAGCCTGCTAATTTGAGAAGAGAGTCATTGCTCTCTTACTTCCTCCATAACTGATTATCATAGAAGGAAAATGGAGTAAGTAGGAGTTTTTGTTTGGTTGTTTTCTGTTTCCATAGGTAACAGAATTAAACGATAGAGGATACAGTTTGAGAACAGACTCTGTTTTTCCTGCTTTTTCTTACATAGAATTGTTTGAGAGCCATTTCCCGGGGAAAGTATGTAAATGATCCAGTTGACTTAAAATTGGACATTGTAGCTGTTTGGGTCCCTATTTACTCAAAATAGTTCATTGTTCTCCTATCTCTACTCAAAGTACACCTTTAATGTATGTACTGAAATGTTTCTGCGAGGGATAGATTAGAAGGGGAACACAAATCATCATGTGATTAAAAATCATAGTACTACTCACCTAGGAAAGAAATCTAGTGTTCATTAAGTATTTATGCTTCTGGTCAGTTGGTATGCTCTTCATTCGCTGAGCAGTTAAAAGTCGCATCAGTATTTTAAAGAATGTTCTGTGTTACTATTTTATCTGAAACATGCTCTTTTATTCCCCAGATTTCGCCGCCAGCTTTCAGAACCCTGTAATTCCTTTCCCCCTTTGCCAACAATGCCAAGGGAAGGACGGCCTATGTACCAACGCCAGATGTCTGAGCCAAACATCCCCTTCCCACCACAAGGCTTTAAGCAGGAGTACCACGACCCAGTGTATGAACATAACACCATGGTTGGTGGTGCAGCCAGCCAAAGCTTCCCCCCTCCTCTGATGATCAAACAGGAACCCAGAGATTTTGCATATGATTCAGGTAGGCCTATGCTTTGATGGAATCACATGTAAAGCATCTTTTCACCCCTCTTGTCAATTTGGTTAATGTTTTTGTCAAACCGGATGGCTTGTGACCATTTGTAAGTGGGATCTTTCTGATTTTATCCCTTATTTAAACTTCCTGTCCATGTGTAGAATTCAATCATCATACCATTTTGGTATGAGCCCATGGTCAAAATAGTGTCTGAAAATGAAACCAGTTCAATGAAAAGTGTAACTTAGAAAATTATGCAAATTCTCAGACCAAGAGCACAAAACTGGTTTTTTCTTCTATGCTTTTTTTCCCTCTATTTTGCTACTGCAGTGCTATTTACGTTTTATATAAGTAATATTCTTCTTGACTGGGCATTTATTGTTTGTAACTTAAAATCATTATTGATGTGAAAGATTTCAAGGGTCCATAAGTAAGAATTTTTACATATTAGGAACAGTAAAATACAGACTTATGATTCATTCATAGAGCTTAGATTTGTCTCAGTGAGCTAGAAAGTACTATAACATGTAGTCTGTCAAAGAAGAGATGGGAACTTCCTGAAAGTAATGTCTTAAAATCTACTTCAAATGTTAACACCAGTTTTGCCAACATTTAATTTTAAGACTAAAAAAATTACTAAACTAACCTCTGCTGACTTTTTCCTGCTATAATCTGGGGAATCAGGACATCTACTTTCCACACATCTCAGGTATTTTGAAAAAATGTATGAAATAAGTGCTAATGTTTATAAGAAGGGCATCATGTACCTGTAAAATATGATTATTAACATTATTGTAACCATGGTCAATAATTGGTAAGGATATGGAAATATTTCAGAAGTGTAATTACTTTTTTTTGTCTGAATGCAAAGGTATGAATATTCTTTATGAAGGAACTGTTGCTTCCCTAGTAATAATTTGTTTTTGGGTGGGGCCCTGGAGAATGAACCCAGGGACATTCTACCTCTGAGCTACCTCCCCAATCCTTTTTATTTTTTATTGTGAAACAGGGTCTTGCTATGTTGCTGAGGGTATCGCTGAATTGCTGAGGCTGACCTCAAACTGGCAATCCTCCTGTCTCAGCCTCCTAAGTACTGGGATTACAGATTGCACCACCACACCTGGCTTCCCTAGTGATAGTTCTGCTGAGTTTTTATATCAGTTCTGCTCAAGGGGGGGGGGTGTGGGGCTATCTCCAGATCTTGAGTTTCCAACTTGCATAAAATTACTTGCCCTATTATGAACTGCCCTTAAAGCTTGGCAAGAGGGAATCTCATGACTTAGAGAGCATCTCTCCCACCATCCTTTGCACCCTCCCTCACCAGGCAACACCATGCTTCAACTTCAGGAAGGCATGTCAACTTCCCAAGACCCAGGGATATTCTGTCTAACTGGCCCCGAGTCTACTTCCAGGGCCTGAGCAGGTTCATCCCAGGCCTTGTTTTCTGAAGGAAGCACACATTGCTCTTGTTACTCCCCCTAGGATCAAGGGGGCCGACAAGACACATCTGTTTGTGAGGGGTTGAGGGTGGAGATTGTATGCACACTGAAACTTGAGTGTGAGGCCCCCATGGTGTGGTACAGTGTGGGGTCAAGGGATTGGAAGAGAAGCAGGATGGGGTTGGGTCTTGATCTGAAAATGGGGCATTGGCTATCTTCACACCACCTGCTCCAGGGCTGATCTTAAGAGCTTTCCTCAAAAGCTAAATTCCACCTGGCCTTCCATGTTGTTATCATTGTATATTTTCAGAGATAGGGAAGAGAAAACATATTTAGCAGTTTGTTTGGCTGATTTATCATTTAAAAAAGTTAAACATATGGTGTGAGGGCCTTTATTTGAATTATTGCCCCAGGGCCTATAATTTGGAAACTATCTTGAAAAGTCTCATAGTAGTTTCTGTTTAGAACCTTTTTTATATCTGTTCATTGATATTATAATTAAGAATGCTGCAATTCAATGAATTTTATTATAAATAGAACATATTCCCTCTGTAAATTTCAAATCCTACTAATTTATTTATCCTATTTTAAGAACCATATTTTAATTTGCTGCAATTTTTTAAATTCATCGATGTTTTAAGAACCTATACATGGAAATCACATAAATTAGCCCACATAACCATTCCAAAGGATTTGTAACAGCATTTAAAAAGTTTCTTTGTGTGTTCTAGAAATGTTTTTATATGTGTAATACCAAAAAATGTAATTTTGAAACTGTTTCCTTGATTCTTTGGTTTGCTCAATACATAGCTTCTCATATTTATATTACATATCCAATTATATGTATTGAGCATGTTCATTTTTTCTTGAGATATGAGCCAAATAGGAAAGAGATTTAAGGATTCTAATGAGGGCAAAATATAGGAGCTGGTACTGTTAAGAGTTAATTTCATTATTTGTGGGTCAGTCAGTGTGTGACTCTCAAAAGCACAGATTCTATCACTCAAAAGCATGGTCCGTTTTCTTGTCTTACAGGTATGTAGGGCCATAGACATTGCAAATGACTTGTAAAATTCTTGTTTTAATATTTCAGAGGTGATTAATCTTATGCTATTTTCTTCCAATTATATTTAAAATTTTCGAAGTTGTATACCACCTTTGAATTCTAATTTCCATATTGCCAATAGGATTCAGTGTTGTTTTATTTGAGTAGTTACCAGTGTAAACACAGAGCTTTTGAATATGATTTAAAAGAAAAGTAGTAACAGTGTAACAGTGTGACCAGTGAAAAGTTAGTCTGTGGGTACCAAAATAGGTTTTTACTGGCCACCAAATTGCTGCTATGAAGTTGACACCTTTGTGTATGCCATATATTGCAATGAAAAAGTATGATCTCTAGATATTTTGTTTTGTTGTCACTAGTTCTTTCATCTTTGCCGAGCGCACATTAGATAACCTTTTAGGAAATCTAATGTATTTATCACGGAATCCTGATTTCTTTCTTTACCAATTGGTATTGAACAAACAACACATTAGTAAATATTTCATGTGTGGCTTAAAAACAATGTAAAACCATTTTCTAAGTAAGTAAACTCAGCATCTAGAATCCAAAGGTTATCCTTTCAGAAGGCCTCTCAAATTTTATTGCTTAATTCAATATACCATAAATGTTGTGACAATAAAAGATGCCTTGTAAAGGAAAGGCAGTGTGATTGTGCTCTAATAAATCCTGACATTAATTATGACATGGGAAATGAAAGGTCTATTAGTTATAATTATAATTACAGGAATACAATTTCAAGTGCCGAATATTTAAGATAAAAAATTCAAAATATTACGTTGGCAGGGCAGAAACGTTTTTATACACAAGATGAGAAAAAAAAAACCTTGGATCAGAAGACAGAGAAGGGATAAGAAATAGATATTTAAGAAGTCAGTTTGGTGAGCTGGTACACTGTGATCGTGACTAGATTGTGATATCCAATACAATGTGTCTACTGTTGTTGCTTTCTTTCTCTTCTATATTCTAATAGTACTCCATACAGCAGCACATGGGGTTTTTGTTGGTTGGTTGGCTTTCCCAAATCCAACATGATTTTTTTTTTCCTCCATGGCCAACTGACCATATAAAAGTAGTTAAATATGTGTCAAGTGATTCATTTAGAGTGCTTTAAAGGCGGCAGAATGCCTTACACATTACCTCATTTCACAGTCAGGGCTAGTTGCCCATTTTCATGCACATATATGTGGTTTTGCAGGTTCAGAATGCCCAATGAGGCAGATATTTCAGATGTTTACAAAAAAATGTTTTGTTAAAGGTATATGTGTTCATTGGTTGGCATCATGATTCATTTTGTTTTATTTAATTTTGGTATTTTAGGGTAGTTTGTTTAGATTGTGAGCATGTGAAACTAAAAATTCAACTTCAAGAAAATATCAACACATAATGTTTTCATACTTTGATTGGATAATTTTACTCTTAGGAATTTATCCTAGAAATAGTGAGAGATGCCCAGTGACTGAGAGGGAAAAGGAAAGAGAAAATGAAATATTATAAGCATAAGATAGGTGAACAGTAAAACAAGTTGTGGCTACCAGCAAAAGAAATATTACACAGCCATTAGAATTGAGGTTTTTAAAAAAATACTTAATGAAATGACACTATTTAGTTAAAAAATATGTAACACATGACTCATGCAGAATAAGAGCTAACATACTGGGTGATATGATAGTTGATTTATATTTTATCTATGAAGTGCTTTCTGTTTCATTGTTTTCTGAATCAGACAGAATAAGCATTGTTTAAAAAATATCAGGGAGCCGGGCGTGGTGGCGCATGCTTGTAATCCCAGTACTTGGGAGGCTGAGACAGGAGGGTCACAGGTTCATGGCCAGCCTCAGTTACTTAGTGAGGTCCTCTGCAACTTAGTGAGATCCCGTTTCAAAATAAAGAATAAAAAAATAGGGCTGGGAGTATAGCTCGGAGGGAGAATGCCCCTGGGTTCAATCCCCAGTACTGCAAAAAAAGAAAAAAAATCAGGCCATTTAGAAGTGAAGAAGAGAAATATCCAAATTAATCATATCATTCCTGTAAGTGAAAAGATGACATTATACCTTCCTATGTTGCAAGCCCATGTGACTTTCTATTAGCCTGTGTCCAGGGCGCCTTAGAAGAGGGAAAGAAAATTAATATGCTACTTGTTGGGATTCATGTTCATACGCCCACAGTGCTTGCAATCTCACCATTAGTAATGTGTTCTTTTATACCTTGGGGTGTATTAAAAATCTTAACCTAAGAGTTGTTTGGAGGGGTAATACATTAATATGACATTTTTAGCCCTTGAGGCCTATTATTCTAATTAGTTTAAAAGATGCTTACCAGCCATGCAATAGAACAGTTTAATCAAAGATTTAGGAATGAAGAGGGGAGAAAGAAGAACTTTCAGGAACAAGATGAAGGCTGCTGAAATAAGAAAATGAGAGAACGTGCAGTGTACCTTGAGCTTATGCAGAAGAGGAAGCAGAAGTAGAGGGGAAGGGAAAGCCTGACATGCATTTGCTGAAGAAAATGTTTTTGCATTTTTAAATTGTATTTTTTAGGGCCACTCCTGCTACTAATGAGGTCTTCTTTCAATTCAGAAGCCTAATACTTATCTGGTGGCAAATATTGTTAGCAATGCTTTAAAATGGAAAATTAATGCAAATAATATTTGGTAGAATTTTATATCTTTTTATGCATGAAAGCTCTTGGTCATCACCTACTTCAAATGCCTTTTCCACACCCAAATTTTACAGATAAATAGTGGAGGCTGATTCAAGTGAAGGAATTTACCATCAGTTACACAGGTACACTCTGAAACAGCCAAAGCCCACTAAAACCAAAATTTTTCTAATTCTTAGTTTAGTGCATAGTTCATGCTCTGTCTTTCTATGTAATTGTTCAAAACAAGGGGAAATACTTTACAGTTTGTTGAATGTATTAGTGACCATTTATCTTAATCTAGACTAAGTATTTTTTATGGTTTTTAAAAGCTCTCTACATGATCCAGGGAATAAAGACATCTGCTTTCAAGACTTTAAAACTGTCCTTTCCCTAATTTGGGAAGGAGTATTTTTCACATTAGGTGTTCAGTGCCGTGAGGTGGGAAAATATGAGACCTCAAATTATATAAATGATTAAGATGCCGTGTACTTTCTTTTTAAAAATATACTACAAACAATCATTGTCAGAAATTGAAATTATTAAGGAAGTGGTCTTTTATAATAGTTCTTCTGGAAAAGGCCAAATAATAATTAGAAGAAAAGATGAAGTTAAGCGTGGTGATGCACACACCTGTAATCCCAGTATTTGGAAGGCTGACACAGGAGAATCATGGGTTCAAGGCCAGTCTCAGCAACTTAGCAAGACGGCTCGGCTGTAGCTCAGAGACAGAATCCTTCTGGGCTCAATCCCCAGCACCACTAAATGAATGAAAAGGAAGGAAGGAAAGAAGGGAGGGAGGGAGGGAGAGAGGGAGGGAGGAAGGAAAGGAAGAAAAGGAAGGAAGGAAGGAAGGAAGGAAGGAAGGAAGGAAGGAAGATTAATGGCCCAAGAAAGAAAAAGAAAGAAAGAAAGAAAGAAAGAAAGAAAGAAAGAAAGAAAGATTAATGGCCTATCTAGCTGTAATTTTTTTGTGTCAGCTTTGAGTCTGAGACTTCTTGCTGGACGTCACTCTTTCTTATCAACTTGACAGCTCAGTGGCTTACAATTTAACTAGAAGAGTGGGTTTCAAACTTTGGTCCGCTGGTTCCACTTTTTACAAGTAAGCCTATGAGGTACTACAATATCTAAAACAGATAGATGTAAGGAATGCTGTTTTGGAAGAACATGTGCCTGTTTCATCCTTCATTTTAAATTCATCCACTCCTCACTCCCAACGACCCCTCCAAGTATTACAAATACTTCTTTCTCACCTTAAGGCTTTCAGAAAGGCCAATAGAGAATCTTTTAAATTTATTATTTTTATTTAAAAATCATTATCTGTCCTAAGCTTGTAGAAAAATTATATGTAGGTAGAGAAATGATGAAATAAATACAAAAAACATCTCTTGTTATATATGTTAATACTGGAATGTTTAACTTTTATCTGTCAGAACTAACAAATACCTGGTATTCACACGGGTCCTGACTGGTACTTTAATGAAGAGATTTAAATATTCTTAGATTTCTAAAATGGCAATAGAGAAAGATTTTGATGTTATAAATGTTATTCTGTGTTTTGCTGTATTAGAGGATACTTACCTTAACCAAATAGTAGGGAAAGTAGTGAAGTAATTCCTAATGCAGCCTCTGGTAAGAACTGCTTGGTCTTCCCCTTACGGAGTTTAAAATAGTGTTTTAAAGAGAAAGTTATAGGATGGAATTATTGAGTAACATATCAGGAACATGTCATCATTTTCTGCATTTGTACAGAAATGTAAATAGACAGTTCTTCATGTCTTTAGAGGTGTTTTTCTTAATTTTTGGAGCCTCAATCCACTGATTAAAACTTGCAAAAAACTTAAGAAAAAGAATAACAAAATTCAGAAGGTTAAAATTACCCAGTATTTTTTCTCTAAAATATCACTATTGCATATGTTATCTCTACTAGTATAACAATATCTCAGAAAATGTCATCAGGATATTTTACCTTGAGAACCAATTTCTTATTATTTAGTTAGAGGAGTAGATTTATATTCTAAGAGAAATTGACCTCATACTTACATCTTTTCTAAACAAATGGGACACACATAAGCAACCAAAAATATTGTTCAAGAAATAAAAAAAGCAATGATTATAAAGGAAGCTGTTGAAAAAATGCTAATAGGGTCAATTGGAACCCAAGAAATAGAAAGTAAAGGTAAGGAATATTTATTTTGAGCACCCCAAGCCACCATAAACTAGCAGTTATCATTATTTCCAAAATGGAAGGCCCAATATCCATAATTTTCCCCTCTTGAACATTCACATTTCACTTATAATTTAATGACTTCATATTATAGAAATTATTTTTCCTATTTTAGTTATTTTTAAAATTGAATCATAGTTGAGATTCTATTTAGATAAATTGGGGAAGGGAGTGGGATAATGTTTCTCTATTCATATTTCCTAAGAAGGATGGGAGAGTCACCAGATTCTTTCCAATGCATGTCTTCTCTTCTGAGCAACCACAAGTCTATTACAAGACCGCCTCCCTCTATAGGGAAAAGGGAAGGCCTAAAATTGTAAAAACCACAATATCTAGAACTCTTAACACCTGAAAAAGAATTGCAGCTGCTCCTCCACTTATGTTGGGATTACATCCTGATAATACTCATCCTAGGTTGAAAATATCACAAGTTGAAAACACATTTAATATACATAACTTACCAAACAGCAGAGCTTAGCAATAGTACATTGTAGACTATAGGTTGTTGAAATTATGTGTCTGACTGGAAGCTGCGACTTGCTGCCACTTTCCAGCGTCTCAAGAAAATATCATACCACATATCTCTAACTTTTGAAATGATCAAAATTTGACGTACAATCTCTACTGAATGCATATTGCTCTTGTATCATCATTAACTCTTCATAAGTTGGGAACTGTCTGTACTTTAATATAGATACTGTGCCTAGTGCTCCAACCAGTCTATTATGGATTTTATATACTGCCCCTAATAATTATAAGATTGTAATCCAAGTATTATGGCCATCAGACTTTAAGCATATTGAATAGTGAACTTAAACAGGATATTGTTATATAAAAATATGAAATATTACATTTGAAAATAGATTCATTTCATCATTATTACTTTATGTATCTTTGAACCATCTTAAGAAGTAATTCCTAAAGCTGGCCCTGGTGCCAGTTTTAAAGCCTGTAATCCCAGTACTTGGGAGGCAGAGACGGGAGGATAGAAGATTCAAGGTCACCACTTAGTAGTTTAGTGAGACCAAGTTTCAATTTTTTTTTTTTTTGCAGGGGCATTCTACCTCTGTGCTACACCCCCAGCCTTATTTTTTTTCTTTATTTTGAAACAGGGGCTCACTAAATTGCGGAGGGCCTCACTAAATAGCTGAGGCTGGCCATGAACCCGGATCCTCCAGTCTCGGCCTCCCAAGTACTGGGATTACAAGCGTGTGCCAGCACGCCCAGCTTCAAAATTTTTTTAATAAATTAAAAATGGGGATAGGAGGTATAACTCATAAGTAGAATGCCCCTGGGTTCAATCTCCAGTACCACACACACAAAGTAATTCCTAAAAGAATACCAAATATTTCTTAAAGCCTTGAAGAAATATGTTAATTAGGAATTAATAATTCAGTATATGTTCACTCTCCAGTAGTTTTGTTCTATTTCTTATTTTGGAGGGTGGTGAGTTATAAATTCTCCCTACTTGCTTGTATCAAGTATTTCAGTTTGGAGCTCCAAGATACAGCCATAACTTTATAATCTACCATTTTATTTGCCAAACATTAGAAATTGGAAGTTAAATATGAAATTGTCATAGTACCATAGTAGAGGATCCTTGACAGGTTTAAAGCCAAAGAGTGGGCTATTTCCATGTTTCCCTCTTCCTTTGCAGGACTGTTAATGCTCTCTTGTTCAGTCATTCACGGGTGCACACAGGGACTACTGACTGCAAATGTTTTCTCACATGGCTTCAGGTCACTGAAAGACAGGAGTGTTTTCTTCCCTGTAGAGTCAAGACCCAAGCTATTGATGGCTGATAAAACCCATCATATATTTAACATTGTTTGGTTTAGGACTGACTTTTCACAAATCATCCCTATACTTGCTCATATGCAGCTTTTTCTCCCTACAAATTCTAGATACTTTTTAACCATTACCATCTTCAGTAATTTCCAGCATAGCGATGATGATTATGGCTTCATGAACTCTGGCTTTTTGTACCTGATATGTAACACTTCCAAAGGCCAAGCCTTGGCCCTGTTCCATTACAAAGCATCTTTGCTTAAGGCCACATTTTCTCCTAAAACATGACAGCTTATTTTTTTTTAACCTCCTAAAACTCCTCCTTAAAGAAATTCAAGTGGAGAATCACCTGGTTGTTTTAAAGAGTGAGCTATTGGTCCTTCAGAAAATGTTAACATCCTATCTGTTTCTCTAACATCCAAAGGTAATTTTTTTTTTACTTGGCAGTGATTTGTGGACTAGTAGATCACTTAATCTCTGATGTTTTTAGGTGCTTCAATTGTGAAAAGTGACAGTGAAGTCTTTCTGATTTTGTTACTATAATAGAGGTCATGAATTGGCCCTACGATTTGACTTTACTTTTTATTGCTTAGTATGTCTCACTCCTATGGGTTCTCCTCATTCATTTTTGAGTTAAAATAGCAAATCTCTCAAACCAGTACTCTGGTCCACTCTATCAGTTTTTCTAAGAAATACTTAAATATGCTCTAAATCTACAGTTACAGTAAGTGGCATTGGCTAGTGATTTGATTTGAGAATTGAGACTACAGTCTGGATTTACTCTTTATGCATTAACATGGGTCAAATGGACAGGGACTGCTTTTTAAGTCAGTAATGGAAGGCTGAAGGCTGTCTTAAACCAATCATATCAGTTTTACCCATGACTGATTGATCCCTAGGGGCAGAGCCCTGTAAGCATTTCTCTTCTATGAATGGACTTGATAGAGCTTGGAGTTTCATTCATAAAATGGAGACTGAAAGGAAACACACACACGTACACATGTGCACACACACACACACACAGTCTCACTCTCTGGAATGTCCATTTATACAGAGCTGAAGGGTGTAGTGTTCCATCAGCTGCTGCTCTTGCTAGTTGACTGGAAGTAATGATTAATGCTCATTGGTCCTGCTCACTTGTAACCCGACACTATTTATGGCCTCAGTGTTCCTAATGTATAGTGAATGAGAAGACAACATTCTCAAATCAGAAACATAAACAGGAACTGGTGGGTCTGAATTCCATTCAAATATGTCATTTCAGCCCACTGTGTTTGTCTAACTTGGATTTTACAGGCAGGAAAGGGGGAAGGGAGGAATAATCTGCTTGTTAGTTGTACTAGCTTGGAAAAGGGGAATTTGAAGGGAGTGGAGTATACTTTTATTATAGTGTATAATTTATAGTTTCTTTTTAAGCAAAACAACCAGGACACTTAGGCCTAGAATTGCTTGCTGCCCGTGGGTAAAATGAACATACAACTGTTTTTATAAGTGGAGCCAAGATTTGAAATTAAATGAGACAGTTTAAAAATGCATGTTTGGATATCTGTGTTTGTGTGTGTTTCATGAATGTGAAGTAAAGAGGGAAGAAAATATAACTTATTTTTTAAAGTGTGTGTCTATATTTAAGTGTATGTTTTTATGTTTAGAATATTGTTACAAAAGCCAGGATTTGGTGGCACATGCCTGTAATCCTAGTACTTGGGAGGTTGAGAAAGGAAGATTGCAGGTTCAAGGCCAGCGTCAGCAACTTAATGAGTCCATGTTTCAAAATAAAAAACTAAAATAGGGCGTAGGGTGTAGCTCAGAGGTATAATGCTCCTGGGATTAGCCTTCATTACCAAAAAAAAAATTTAAAAAGATCATTATAAAATTTTTAGGCTTCAAGTATTTCCATATTTAAGTGAGTTAACTCTCTATTTAATAGGTAAGAGGACACGGGAGATATTTTATTTCAGAAAAATGTTTTCATCTAGGATATAAATAACTTGAAATAATTTTAAAAGAATTTTTGTCAGGTTAAACACACTTATTGTTCTCGTGTGTGTGTGTGTGTGTGTGTGTGTGTGTGTGTGTGTGTGAGAAGTTTCTATTAAAATGGTTTCTAATACAGTCTGGAAAATTTTACAAGGTTAGGTAATTCAAAGAAAAATATGAAAAGAACCAAAAGTCAAAACAAAACTGAAAGACCAACAAACATATCATTGCGACTTAACTGTTCTCTTTAGAAAAATATTTTTTAACTTTCCATTCTGGTGACTTCTATTTAGTGTGTGACTCGCTGAAGTTATTGCTTCATCTGCATGATCTGTTTCTTATTCTTAGCATTAAAATAAAAAAACGCTTTGTATGACATGGAAATATACTAAATCCTGGGCCTGGTATCTGTTTACTGTTTGTGTTATTTGGAACCTATTTTGTAAGCTCTTTTGTCCTTAGCTTCCTTATTTATAAGAAAGGGTTAATAACTCTCATATTTGGTGTTTTTTAGGGATTAAATATGGCTATGTTTGTAAAGTTTATAATACAGTGTCTGATATTTTAGGGGTTAAGGATATAAAAGATTTTTTGTTGGCAGCTTTATCTTTACATATACAAGTTTCTTCAAAGACTGCTAGTCCTTTAATAAGATGCCATTATTATTTTTATAATTAAAAGCACACTATTTGGGACTAGAGGATAAGATGAAGTGAGAGAGATATTCTCATGCAAAGCAATCATAATGTTTAAGTTCAGTAAGAAACTGTACTGTTACGCTGCTTGTGACACAGGGAAATGGCCATGCTGAACTTCTTACTGGTGTTATTCATGTTTGAAGCAAACAGAACATATTATACAAATAGTGCAGTGATTCAAGGAGCGATGAAACTGAGGGGACAAAGCTATCCCTGATGTGGCTGTTTCAAATCATGTAGATTCCATGAGGGGACAATTCAGGACGGATGCTCAGCATTAAATTCTCCATGTCCTCAGAATTTTTCAGGGTCCACTGTGGCAGCTAAGGGCATCCTTTCTCATGCTTTCTTTTAAACCTCTGTTTATTGTCAGAGTATGGTAATATCTAATAAATACCAAGACATAATTATACTTGTGTTTTCTCTCACTTCGACTTTATTTTTAACTCCAGCTTAATCAAACCATCACAAGCATAAAATCTGTAAAATTCTCAGATTGTAGATCATAATTTTAAGCTAATCCTGTTTGGATCCGCTCATTATTTGTGTGGGATACTGTCCAGAAAAAGTCCCTGCTGCTTACAGGAGAAATTTGAAATTTTGTAGGTAAAATTAAATACTACTATTTGATGCTCTGCAGCCTTGGTGTTTCAAAAATACCTGAATTCAGTTAGCTGCATTGCTTACTTCTTTCTCCTTCCTTAGATTTTTCAAATACGATGAGGGGCGTATAAAGACTAACAGCTCTCTTCCTCATCCTCAAAGTTTATTAAGAATAGATTTAGTACATCTAGGGTGTGGTGGAAGAAATATCTCTGTAGATTTTACATTATTTATGTTCACTGTTTACTGAAAATCCTAAAGAGAAAGATCCTATCTAAATGTGAATGAGGTCATACTAAATTCATCACTTTCTTCTTAAGACTTACGCCATCTCCAACTTACTATATTCAGAGTTTTGTGACTGACAACAGATAGGTCTCATAAAACTTGGCTGTTTTGTCTTCATGCTTGTTTTCTTTCCCATGTGAATTTAGACATACTGAGACTTATTTTGAATTTAACTACTTTCAGATTTATTCTACAAAAGAGTGATACTATGAGTGTAAAGAAAATTCTTCCCATTAACATCCCTTTTAAGAAAATCCATAAAATATAGTTTTCTTCGTTGACTATACTGACTATACCAAATCTATTCATGTGGCAAATATAAAAACAAAGTTAATTTGAGGGAGGATGTTCTGCATTTGCTTTTAAACACATATTCATAAAGCTTGTGTTATTTATGCACCCTAAAAAACATTTGGGTTTAATATATAATGTGTGAGATTACCAGAAAGTGAGAAGAAACAAACAAACTAGTAAAGTACAAAGCTGAAGCGAGAAGACATTGGCAAGATAATGTCAAAATGTTCATCTTTCTTGAATGAGACTAGTATTAGTTCTTAATAAAACTCGGTATTTCTTAAAAATAATAGATATGTTTTCAAATACCTGTTGAATAATAAAAAACAAAACTTGGTGATCCTCCCAGGTATGCATTGAATGCACGCACACACACACACACTTTTTTTTACCAAGTACATGATAATTTCAGATGGAGCTATGTCTCAGATAATCGTGGCAAATCTTTTTTCCCTGCTCTGGCCTGATGTAGGTTTTAGAAACTTTAGGCAAATGATGCCCTAAAGGGGAATTTTCATTCTGTACAACTGGGCAGCAAATATGCAAATCAAAGGAGTGCCAGCAGTATTATATGTGCAAATTCAAAACTGCTCCTTGTGGTCAAACCTTTGGTAAAGCTTCCCAAATCAGTATTATGTTTCCCAGCACAGCTTTAAAATGCAAGTAGAGACAGAGAAAGAAACTATTTTTATTTGTATTTATTTTGAAGTTTTTTTCCTGCATGTCTTAATTTGAAGAGAGCTTTAATAATGTCACTAAAGGTTAAGACTAATAGTTTGGTGTGTTAGTTTATTTTAATTCTTCTTAACCTCACCTATGTTAACTAATACATTACAATGACAGCAGTGCTTTGCTGCTTTGAATTTTTGCAGCATATTAGATCAGCTTTCATCACCATGAACTCATCTGTAACAAATTATAGGCAGTTTAATTTCTGCAAGTTGATTTGGCCGATACTAATATGTTATAGAGTTCTTTGATCCACCAGTTTCTAAGTAACTAAAAATTCTTTGTCCTAAATTTATTTTACATAATTCAATTTATAGACTGTATTTAAAACTTTTTAAGCCAATGTTATTTAGGAACAAAAATTGTAATATTGTAAAATAAAGTGCTAATATTGCAAAAAAAGAAGCTTAAGAGATGTACCTTCAAATATTTAAAAAGTCTAATGAAGATTCTGGCTTAAACCTTATAAATTGTAAATCATTATGAATGTTAAATCAGTATATTTTAAAGATCATAGGTTAATGATAGACTTGTGAAATGTATTTCAGAGTAAGTACACTAATAAGCATCAAATCAGTCAGATCATGAAACTCAAGAACATTAGCCAGGTGGGGTGGTACATGCTGTGATCCCAGCTACTCAGGAGGTTGAGGTAGAAGAATAGCAAGTCGGAGACCAGCCTGGGCAACTTACTGAGACCCTATCAAAAATAAATAAATAAATAAATAAATAAATAAATAAATAGGGCTGAGGGTGTAGCTCAGTGGTAGAGTGTCCTGGGTCCCATTTCTACTACCATGAGAGAGAGAGAAAGAGAGAGAGAACATCAAATTAAGATATAAAAGTAACTTTTTATATATGTAAGTATTCCTAGTTTTATATACTGTGATTCACTGCACTTAAATAATTGTGAAGATAACTTAAAAATAGATTCTGTTAATAATAAGTCCAGTACCATATATTAAATTCTTACTGTGTGCAGATATTTTGGAAAATGTTGCACCTGACTCACCCACGTGGTCCTCCTAACATCTGGGTATCAATATGAGTATTCCAGTTTTACAGAGGAGGAGGTTGGGAGTTGGAAATGTTAAATACCTAACACAATCCCATGAACTGTCAGACCTGAAATTCAAAATGAGATGTTAGATGACCAAGTGCTTCTTTGTAACCTCTGTGCTACACGAGCAATACTCAAATTATAATCCAGGGGTGCATCCTAGGACAGCGTAAATATGCTGTCATCTTAACATTTTTTGCATGGGTCAAAGCCACCACTTAGTATTGTTGTTAAATTTTGTAAGTTTTGCTCCATGAAACGTCAGATGTGAGTCTGTATGCAGTTGCCTCCATTCCCCACTGCAGAACGTTCGCCTTTGAATTTGCCACTTCGCTAGCTTGGATCATAGTTGAGCATTTAGCAAAAGTTAAAATGTAATGCCGAACTTCATCGGTTGGATTTTTTATTAGATAAGGTAGAAATGGAAGCAGCAGGCAATTTAATTAGCAGTAATTTTTCTGGGCAAGTCATTACTTTGATGAACTTCAGAGCAATGTTTATGTCTCCTAATTAACCATGTTAGTCATTTGATTGAATAATCACTTTGGAAATGTTTCTACAATTTGATTAGAGTCTGACCCACTCTGATAGTCATAAATTAACTGATATCACTTTAGGATAACATGACTTTACTTACTTTATGGGAATAAACCTCTCAGCCATATATTTTCAGGCTTCTCTGGACCATAAAAAGGACACCAATTTTAAGGATAGACTGGATTTAAACAATGCTAGCCAAGTATCTCAATTTTAAGAGCTAGATGTTAATTTTATTTACCTTAGGGTGTAATAGGTAGAGTAGTAGGGCTTGGTAAAAACACAATTATATTCTCATATATGTACTTTTTCTACATTGTCATTCATTGCTGTTTTAGAATTTAGGTCACAAGGTGGGCCTTTGGAAATATAATTAAGATTCTGGTAAAAGCCTTACTATATCATCATTAATTTATTATGAATTTTAAGTTAGTATATCTTAAATATCATAGATGAACAGCTAGAATTTTTGAAAAATCTTAAGAGTAGTGAGTGCAGCAGTAAACAAATCAGCTATTTCAAACAGATACATGGGTATCAGTGAAATCCTGCATTAGATCTTATCTTTTAGTCAAATGCCTAGTTTTCTGGGATTATTTTAATTTTGCATTATGTTAGAGCACTCTTAGAAGGTGTTCCTTCGGCTTTGAATAGTGGATTTCTCAGAAATGTTTGCATTTCCTCCCTTCCTCCTTGTCTCCCCCTCTGGGAAGGAAAGACTGCATTTAGTCACACTTACATGTAATAGAGTTTAGCCTGTGTGTTTTCCTCTAGCTGCCTCCAGAGCCAGCCAGCTGTTTTACAGCCATAGTCCAGGTGTGCAGCAGTCAGTAAAAGTATTTTGTGGCAGGGTGTCAACATTGGTACAACAAAATGCTCGCCTCTGAGCAGCTGCTGAGCTGATGGCGGTCATTAACACTGTCCCTTCCAGGCCCCGATGCCTTGAGGGACCTTATGCCTGGAAATAAATCAGAATAACATTAAAAATTAATTTGAGGTGTCATTGGTTAAAAAGTTGGGATAAAATGGATAGCTAAACTGACAATACAAAATATCAACTACATTGCAACCCTATTATCAACACTGATATTGCAAAACAGGGTTAACTGCTTTTTGTAGTCAGAATTATATACTACATAACACTTTATATAAAGAAAATATATTATAATTAAATACTTGATAAGTTTTACAGTACTTTCAACTTATAAAATATTAATTCCTGCATACTCTTAAAATGTTATTAGTATTAAGGATTATCATTGAGGTGTTTTTTTTTTATACTGGAGATTGAACACAGGGACATTGTATCTCTGGGCTACACCCCTACCTCTTTTTATTTATTTTTTATTTTGAAACAGGATCTCACAAAGTTGATGAGACTGGCATCAAACCTGTGATCCTCCTGTCTCAGCCTCCCAAGTACTGGGTTTAGAGGCATGCACCACCATGCCCAGCATGATATTTTTCATTAAATTCAGATTAGATAAACTTTTTTT
The DNA here is from genome assembly GCA_004027185.1 of Glis glis. Lineage (NCBI taxonomy): Eukaryota > Metazoa > Chordata > Mammalia > Rodentia > Gliridae > Glis > Glis glis. Next base: position 11,422 of record PVJS01007521.1, on the reverse strand, counting down.
TTTCTGTGAGAAAAATCCCTCTTATTGTGTTTGACATTCATCTATAGACCTCTTCCTCCTCGCCCACCAAAAAATCTTGCACCAGGTAAAATAAAAAAAAATCTTATTGACTTTGAAAATGAAACATTCCAGAGCAAGGAAGAACTACCACCAAGTCAAATAAACAGTGCTAATTATAACAACATCGTGTATATGTGGAAGTGATAGGGTCTTTAGATTCCAATTCATTTAAATGTTTATTATTTTTACTTTTTCAGAGGTCATGTAATTACTACAAGTGGTGGGAAGACTTTTTTGTATGAAACAGCACAGTTTTATATGTATTTTATACATTTATTTTCATACATGTTGTTCAGAAAACTTTAACATAAATAATAGAATTGATTCAATCACATATGTTTATACATTTCTGCAGAACCTATACTTATATAGGGTTCTATATACTGGGCAGGTTTGGGCCCAGGTTTATGGGACCTCAAACTTTTAAAATTTGAGGAGCCCTCTTTAAGAAAAAGAAAACTACAAATACAAAACTGGGTACAGGGTCTCAGAAGGGACTCTTACAAAGTGGAGGGTTCTGATTAAATTTCATTGGCTTCACCATGAATTCACAGGTGGTTATGTTAGTGAACCTCTGTATTCAAAATCAAGGAACTTGTGGACTGTAGTAGATTTTAAGGATCATGTGACTCAACCTTTGTTTTACAGAAATATAGACACAAAACGGTTGTCAAAAACTATGTAGCTGCCGGGCATGGTGATTCACGCTTGTAATCCCAGTACTTGGGAGGCTGAGACAGGAGGATCGCAGGTTCGAGGCCAGCCTCAACTACTTAGTGAGGCCCTCCACATCTTAGTGAGACCATGTTTCAAAATAAAGAATGAAAAATAGGGCTGGGGGTGTAGCTCAGAGGTAGAATGCCCCTGGGCTCAATCCCCAGTATGGTAAAAAAAAAAAAAAACAACTATGTAGCTTAATGAGTAGTAAATGAAGCTTCAATTTTAATCTTTTCTCTACTAATCCGTGTTTATTTTCTTTTTCCATATCTAAACTACTAAATGTGTTAGATAAGGAGCCTTCATATAACTCAGGATTAACCATTAACCAAGTTTACTTTCTCAGGGATGAGATACCTTGGTTGTGTAGGCAAGTCCTCACATTTAGGGTAATAAGTGTTTGCTATGAAAAGCCAGTCATGTTTTTCCCCCCACCCCTCCAGGAAGAAAATAGCAATCGTCTTCAAAGGCTAAAGTAGTTTCATGAAATTTAGCTCTTTCATCTTTTCATAATTTCTAGTAGTGTTCATGAAGTAAACTATGGATGATCCTTTTGTTGGTGTGTGTGTGTGTGTGTGTGTGTGTATGTGTGTGTGTGTTACTGGGGATTGAACCCTGGGGCATTCTACTTCTGAGCTGCACACCTAGCCTATTTTTTAAAAATTTATTTTGAAACAGGGTGTTGCTAAGTTACCATGCACTGGTCTCAAACCTGCCATCTTCCTGCCTTAGCCTCCCGAGTACTGGACTTAGAGGCATGTGCCATGGCACCCAGCCTTTCATTGATTTTTGATTTGTACATAGAATGTCATGAGATATATAAATTTATTCTATAAATGTCCTGAAACATATTTATAACTTGTGACACTGTTTCAAGAACATCATCGCATTTATGTCGGGATGCTTTTAGAGCTGAACTTTAGCAAGGCTGAGTTGGGTAGAACTTTGAATTTCCATACCTGTTTAAGAGAATTAATGGTCACCATAATTTACCTATTCTTCCATTTCTTGTGTGGGCCCCACCTGAAATGTTAACCACATGCTGACATATTCTCCTCATGGGGATTCGTGTCAGTTTCTCTAATGTTTCTTTCTCTCTGCATCCTGTCCATTGACAACAGTGCCCTTTCAGCTCCAGCCCTGTCTTTGACCCCGTTGCTTCCTTTTTCAGAAGTGCCTAGCTGCCACTCCATTTACATGAGGCAAGAAGGCTTCCTGGCTCATCCCAGCAGAACAGAAGGTAAGTCTTACATTTCTGAGATACCATTCAAGACAATCAGACATAGGAAAACTCATGTATGTTCCCTAAACCATTATTTTAAAACTTTAACTTTTTAAAGTAAAGGAGGATTTTTCAGGTCACGATGGCTTGTTTCTGGTTGAGAACATGAGCCACGTGCACAGGAACAGCTGAAAAGTGGATTTCTGTGTTCTTTACTTTTTGCCAACAACCACACTCTTTTAAACTAGAACACGTGCTTTATAGATTAGCTCACGTTACTGCAATCTATTGAAATGTGTCTTGAGGAATATTTGATTTTGCTTTTATAGACCTACGACATAATTTTGGAGTAAAACACAGTAGATTTAAAGGTTCTTACCTTTAAATATCCTGGACTTTATGCCTTTGGACAAGTAATTGTTAAGAACAGGATTTCATATAAGAGACCTGGAGTTTTTTTTTATTGCAGATGGCTTTGTGATAACCATGGTAGAAAAGCTTTGCTGTAACAGACTTTGACATCTACAAAGTAATAGATAAATATTATTTCATCTGGATATTATCCCCACTAAAGGATTTCTGGAAATATGTACATGGTTCTTGACCTAAACACTCTGTTTCTTCAGTAAATCAGACTTAGAAGCATCCTTTTAGATGAGGTCTAATATTGATTATTTTATATAAATGATGTTAACACAAGTTTAGAGTATAATATAAGACAGCAAATCCAAAATATCAGAGACCCAAAGTTTTGCACAAATGCAATGTAATTATCATTGCTGATGTTACTATTATGTACCACCATAGAAACCAACACAGTTGAGAAATAAAACTGTAACTCAACTCTATGAAATTTCTTCCTGGTAACTAAGGATGACAACAATTAGATTAAGGGCCATAGTCAAGGATATTTGGGAGAGAAAATGATAATGGAAAGCTGTAATTTATTTTGCATTTTTTCTGTGGACTTAGTTATATTACAGCAAAAAGGTAAAGTTATTGTTTTTTTCCATTATGTTGGCTACTAAAGATGAGAAGGAGCCAGGTGGGTGGCATACGACTGTAATCCCAGAACTTGGGAGGCTGAGACATGGAGGATCAAGGCCAGCCTCAGCAACTTAGTGAGACCCTATTTTAAAATAAACAATTTAAAAAAGCCTGGGGGTGGTAGCTTAGAGGGACAATGCTCCTGGGTTCAATCTCCAGTGCCAAAAAAAAAAAAGAAGGTTGCCCTATCTAGCTGTTTCTACAAGAAAATAAGAGTGGAAAAAATTCATATCTGTTTCATCAGGGCAATAATACAAGGTAAAATATCAGTGATTCTATTCAATTTCCCTCATTTCTCATTGAATAATGAAACTAAGAAGAAACTGGAAAATGTCAGGATACATTATAAATCCTAGATTTACCGATATTTTTATGTGAACTCTGTGCTTGGGTTAATAATAATATAAGCTACTAACTTTTATATATCACTGTGTGCTAGGCACCATTCTAATTTTGCATACATTAAATCATTTAATCCTCACAACAGTCCTGTAAAGTGGTTGGTAGATGATGTTACTGTCATTCCTATTTTATAGATGAAGAAACTGAGGCAGAGAGGCCAAATAGATGTGTCTAGGGTCAAAGAGCTGAAAAGAGGAAGGATCATTTTCTACCACAATTTTTGTGTTAATGGTTATATTTTAAAGTGTTCACGAGCTTAATTTCCATCATGAATAAATGTATCCCATTTCTCCCCACAGGCTGTATGTTTGAAAAAGGCCCCAGGCAGTTTTATGATGACACCTGTGTTGTGCCAGAGAAATTTGATGGTAGGTTTTTCACTGTGGTTCAAATTTTTATTTTTGTAAGAGGGAGATGACAGATCAGTTATCCCTCTCCCAAAAACAGTCTACTTCCTGATTTCTATGCACTTCATTAATGATGTACCCAGTGCTAGCTAAACTTACTACAAATTCTCCACTCCCCTCCCCCCATCTGGTTAAGAACCCTTTCTATTTTTTTCTTGGAGAGAGTCCATTTTTGGAGAGATAGTCAAAGAGCATCAATCTCTCTGTGCTTTTTGTAGAGTAAGAGGGGTCTTTCCATTGTCCTGCTGAGAGCATGCAACTTGTTATTGGAGATTTATTGAAAGCTGATCCTGTAATTAACAAAGCAGGGCAGAAAGCATGCTACAGTGGATTCACTGAGGACTAATGCAGCCTCCTTCCTTTTATTGTTCATGAAAAGATGCATTATGGAACACAGGAACAACATAACTGCCCATTTAGTTAGTGATTGTTAGTTCCTCCTTTTTTTTTAAAGGAAGATGTACATTACTAATGTAGCATTACTTTGTAATTGCTTAAAAGGGAGTTTGGAAAGCATTGCCTTTTTAATATCACTTGCTTTTGCAATGAAAAGGTCTCAGATATTAGAAAAGAGTGTCAAGTTAGATAGAATCTTCATTTCTTGACAAGGGTGGCAAAAGTCAGCATTGATGAGGAAGCTTGGGTAAATAGTGAACACTAATTCATTTAGTGGTTCTTCAGAGTGGGCTCTATATTTCCTGCTCTGATTGTTAAACAGGAAATGAGCAGGGGCCCTCTGATTAGCTGATTGCACAAACTTTAGGGATCATGGCTGTAATGACTTGGGAGCTCTCAGTTTTTAATTGTCATTATTTAAACAGCAAAGTACATGCTCAGATTGTTTTTCAATCTCTAATTAGTTACTTGAAGACTACTCTATGTTCCCGAGATTCTTGCTTCTCTTACACTTTTCAGAAGGGGTTGGTAAATCTTGGAAAAATCTGCTTCCTTAGTCTCCATTAAAATTGTTTAATTTTTTCAAAGCCACAGAGTTGAAACTCCAAGGGGGGGTCCCTTTTGTGGCTTTATTTTACAGTAGGTGCTTTAAACCTTGTTTCAGAGGTGTGAGCTTTGCTACTTAGCACCATTAGCAGAGTATCACAATTCTTAAAATATAGCTTTTTCTCTTGAGATAAAGCTTACAGCTTTTACTTGTTGGAGTGACCTTTGTCAGTTTCTTTCATTTATGGTGAGTGTCATATTATAAGTAATGTTAAACTTAGTGAAGACATTGAAGGAGAAAAAATATCTTCAAACTATGGGCAAGATTATGTTATAATTTACAAGCCAAAGAGACACTAAGTTTAGGGAATAAGGTATCTTGATTATTTGTTGCCCTTGAATTTTAAATACTTTTAAAATTTTATACTAAGAAAACATTTTTGGAAGATAGCATTTGTCATACATTTTATAAGTAATGGAGAACAAGAAGAAAGAAAAAAAGGAGGTTATTTTTTCATCACACATGGTCAGTGCTATCAGTCACATTTATAGGCAGAAGTGCTATAGAAACTATCAACCTTAACATTGAGTTTCACTCTACCTGCATAATTATTCAGTCACCCCATGAAGACAATTCATAAATCTCAGAAGGAAAGACTAAGATAAATAAAACTGTCTTTGAAGCTAATATAAAGATATGCTCCTGTATTATCTAGTCAAGAACAAAACGACGTAATGATTTTTAGCAGCTATTGATAAATAATTTTGAATTTTGGTTTAGCTTTTTAAAATGCTGTTCTTTCTATAATTATTTTAAGGAGTATATTTCTCTCTGCTAACTGAGGAAATTTTTTTAGAAAGCTTGTGATTTGGTCTAATTTAAAATTTACATCTATGTCAGTAGATCTGCTTGAATATATTCTGTCTCAATTGTTTCTTTAGTGGAGAAGAGAAATTCATGCATTAATCATGATATACTTGTATCACCCTAAACACTCCATCCCCAAGGTGGCCATTCCACCTATTTTTGAGATGGTTGACCAGAGATACAGAGATATAAATAAGTAATCAATGGTCATGACACTAAGTATCTTGTTTAGTTTTGTAAAGCCAAGATAACTGACCAGATTTATAACAGAAGCACTGTGAGGCTAACACCTTTATTGCTATTTAATAGATTTTTATACTATACATGAATGTCAAAGAAATATAACACAAACAAAATTTTCTTGCTTAAACATAGTTTTTGTTTTTTTACAGAAATCTTGGTTGTATTATTTTAAAATTGATAAATTCAAATGAGTGAGATACAAATAAGATAAAGAAAAATGAGAGAGCATTTTTGTTTGTTGTTAGGTGGAAAAGCAGTAGCTTCTATATGAAGGTGCAAAAGAAAAATGGCATGAGGGTAACCCAGCATCCCCTGAATTACCCAGGAGATTGTTCTAATTTATATAAAGTGCACATTACTTAACTCAGAGTTTATGATACTATTAAATTTGCCTTGAAATATGTGCATTAAAATTTTCAGTAGTTTGTCATGTGCAGGTCAATAAGGTATTTGCAAATTATAGTTTGTAGAATCTAATTTGTACAAATAAAATGCCCTGAGCTTAAAATTGATTACGCCCTCTTCATTGTTGCTTAGAGCAGTGAGTAATAGCATTAACAGTAAAAGCAAAGAAGTGTAATTAGATACTATGGTTTTATTATTATTATAATTATTATTGCGTGTGGTGCTGGGGATTGAACTGAGGGCCTCACACATGCTAGGCCAGTGCTCCAACCATTGGGCCACATCCCCAACCTCAAAACTATGTTTTTTAAATAATTCAATGAAAAAAGACAGTTATATAAAATTTTTGTAAGCATATGACATCTGTGGATTTATTCTGCACCTGGGTACATTTATATTGATCTGAATATATGACATATATTTCTCTGTATGTTTGTATAGATTGTTGGTTTACAATCAACCATTTAACTATTTTAAATCTCTATTTAATGGTAATGTATTTCATAGGAACCCAGAAAGTGGTTGTGTCTAGCCATTTTCATGATCGATTTAATGTAAAGTTTATATAAATGGCACAATATTGCTGCTACTAATGGAGACTTTAAAATTTTTCTAATTTAGGGGACATCAAACAAGAGCCAGGGATGTACCGGGAAGGACCCACATACCAGCGGCGGGGATCCCTTCAGCTCTGGCAGTTCTTGGTAGCTCTTCTGGACGACCCCTCCAATTCTCATTTCATTGCCTGGACTGGTCGGGGCATGGAATTTAAACTGATTGAGCCTGAAGAGGTTAGTGTAGTAGATTTTAGTTAGGAAAAAAAGATGTGTTGAGATATAAGGGAACGGACATGATTCATGTGCTAAAAATGCAGTCAATACTTTTGAATCAGGAAGTGGACCAAAACAGAAAAACAACAGCATGATTAACATGATTAAAATGATTAATTTATTGCCTGATCTTTCCAGTTGAATACCATCCTACAGATTTGATGTTGAAGAAAGTCAACCACAGCATCATTGGCATAAGCCCTTATTCAAGAAGGCAGGGCTAGAGAAGACGGAAGGCGCATCTAAGTTGAGGAAGGAACCAGAAGGTTTCCGAGGCCTTAGGAAAGAGAGGAGGTGTCTACTGAGGTTCAGCTAGTTTTGGAGATGGAGGAATTTTCTTCTGAATTAGCAATGATTGTTTGGACAGTCTAGATTTTATCAAGAGAGTTGGAGAGAGAGGAACATTTAAGTACCCAAACCATATGTAAGAGGAGGTGGAGGAAGAACAGCTGGTGGGGAGGAAAACATGCGAGGGCCACTGTGCAAAATTCACAGACCTGAAGGGTTTTCACAAGACACAGGCTTGGTGGAAACATTATTTCCCTTTGACTGTTAATGACATCTGTTTCAAGGCATCTGGACTGTGTAGGCTCCATTATAAGACAGCGATGAAATTTAAAATGTTGCCAGTCTATATGGAATTACCAAAATGAAAGACTATGAATAGAGATAATATGCACATATAGAACATGCTTTCAACTAATGGTTCAACTGTTCCCTCAACCCTACTCCCCTACCCTGTAATGCACATACAAATGGAGTATTTCCTGGGAGAAATAGAGGATTCTCATGAAGAATTTCTCAGTCCAATTCTTATTCTCCCTAGAACTAGGTTTAGGTTTAAGGCTCCTGTTATTATTATAGCAGAACCCATCAATAGCATTTTGGACCTCCATGGGAAAGTGACTATTAAATGAAATTTTTGTGTCTTACTAAAGATTTTTTTATGGTACTGGGGATTGAACCCAGGGGCATTTTACCTCCAATCTACACCCCAGCCCTATTTTATATTTTGTTTTGAAACAGGGTCTTGCTAGGTTGCTGAGGGTCTCAGTAAATTGCTGAAGCTGGCCTGGGACCTGCAATTCTCCTGGTCTCAGCCTCCCAAGTACTGGGATTATAGGTATGTGCCACTATGCCCAGCTAAAGATGTTTTCTCTGCTACTTTTAAAATTGACTTTAGTTTATATCAGTCAAGAAAGCAATGGAAATTTTTTAGCTACCATGCCTATGACAGATTGTATTGGCTACTGAATCTAAACAGCTCAGCAAAGTTGAAAAATTCACTAAGGGTTGAAAATTTTGGAATCCAAAGTGATTAGTTTTATATGCACTGAATATCCACAACCAAGGCTACTGAGACCATATACCTTAAATTTTCTGTGTTCATTAAATGATATATTCAACATAATCAGATAATATGCCCTAATTTGATGTTCAGGAGACCAAGTTACATAACTATTTAAGGAAGAGATTGCCTGCTTCAAGAATGTATTAAAAGAAATATGAAATAAGAGGAGCAAGTTAGTGCAATTAAGCTTCCTCCAATTCACATCAATATACTAGTTGCACTAGAGGGTTGGCCTTGCAGTATCTCCCTTGCCTCATCTCTCTCTCTCTCTCTTTCTCTCTCTCTCTCTCTCTCTCTCTCTCACACACACACACACACACACACACACACACACACACAGCTCAATAGCATAAATTCAAAATGCCCCCTATTTCATGTGGGCTAAATGTTTGGGTGTTTAAATTTTGTAGTGTGTTTAAGGCTCAATTTGGCTGTCAAAGAAAATTAGTTTTTCTGTAGATGTACTTAAATGATGTAAGTGAAAGAACCACAAAAATGTGAAGCACTAACAAATTGAGACTAGAAATACTTAGCAAAGTAATTTGAAAGCCCTTTAACATGATGGGAATGTGTGCTCTTCACTTCGTGGAAGATGTTAATAATCACTGCAAGACCTGATCCATGCTGGAACTGAGCATATCCAGCAGGGATTTGTAGTAGTTAAACAGTTATTTCCCTCCACCTGTGATTAAAATAAACTGAGCAGAAACAGATTTTTTTTAAAAACTTCATCATGGATTTGTTAAGATAGGGGACATTGCTGAATTATGTCAGTAATTCTTGATCCACTCAGAGGAATAAAAATTCTGCAAGTGATGAAGTTCTTTATACAGCAACTATTGACTTTTATGATGATCAAGTTTGAATAAGAATAGAAAATTTGACGAAATGACCATTGAGTTCCATCAAATTCTGAGTTTCTGTAATTTTTAAATGCAGAGAAGAAATACAATTACATCTGTCACAAACTACTAAGTGACATTTTGACAACTTTTCTGTAGCAGACTCATAAGGTTAAAACAAGGGCTGAGTAATTCAGTCAGTAGACCATTTCTGAATGATAACTAACTCATGGGAATTATACAATAAGTACTGAATGAGTTTCCTAAGGCTTGTGTTCAAAATGAAACCTCCCATTTCTGATTGCTGCATTGCTCACTTTTGCAATTGCTTCCATCAGGCAATGATGACTGATTCAGGTTAACATTTCTTCTTTGGATAGGGTTTGTGAAATTTAGGTTGTGTGTCCCACAGCCCCCCCCCCCCACACACACACACATACACCCTGTATAGCAGCTCCTTATGCACGCCAGAATAGCTCAAGAAAAGTGTCTCTGGAACCGTCTTGTTGGAATTACACGTGGGTTCCATTTCTTTATATTCCATCTTGCACTTTAAAACCATGTGGTGCACATTTATAATCCCAGTATTTGGCAGGGTGAGACAGGAGAACTGCAGGTTCTCAGCCAGCCTCAGCAACTTAGGCCCTCTGTTTCAAAATAAAAGAATAAAATAGGTCTGGGAGTGGAGCTCAGAGGTAGAATGCCCCTGGGTTTCAGCCCCAGTAACACACACACCAAAAAAAAATTGAGTGAGACTCCAAACCTGTGCTGATTATCTGTTCAGTGTGTTCATGTAACTTTACAAAACACATAATCTTTAACATCTCTCTTTTTGAGATATTTGAGATGATGAAATAACCCCAGGGAATTGTTCCAGAAAACAATTATTAACATAGTCAGGCCACTGTGTCAAAGTCTTTTGATAATATCCAAGCTTGTTGAGCACCAGGGTGTCTGATAGCCAGGCTCTTACTGTGGTTTCCAAGGTTGCTGTTACCTATTCAACATGACTTAAGTAAGTTGACTAATACTTGAACTATTCCATTGTCCTGTTCAATTCCTTTGACAATAAGCACACATGCCACAGTGCCAGCATCTGCTTTCTATCCTCATTAGTAACCCAAGTTTTCATGTGAAGGAGTGTTGTCAGAAAGTCTCTGGAAGTATTGCCCCCATGTCTTCTACTCCATGCTGAGAATGGTTTCTTGGCTTTGAGTGGCACTGAATTCAGTGGTGCTGCTGGGTCATATTTGGGGAACTAACTGGTCTTTCTTATTTGGTAGGTGGTCTACCTGGCCTGGGGATTATTTATGTTCCCTGTTAATTTTAACTTCTTTATTGTCTTCATCTCATAAGCATGTTGCTATGTCTTATTCCCCTCATCTATATGAAGAATATGTCACTAAAACAAGTCTAAGAATACAGTTTGTTGTTTTAAAGTGTAGACGAATACCTACAGTTCTGAGAATTAACTGGCATCATGAGAATCAAACTCTATAAGACTGTCACTCTTTTATGGTGTTTAAAATATTGTACTTATCTCCCAGACTCCTCTACATTGTTGTCCTAAAGTTTGTTGTATTTTGCTTCCTAGGTGAATCCTCATGAATTTCTAGAAAAGAATAATTTATAAGTAAATAAGTGTTCAGAACTTGTTTAATTTAAGGAGATAATTTATGTTAATATCCCCCTCAAAGTCTGCATGATATTTAGCTGCCATGCCTTTTAAAGATTCACTGAAGTAGCAGTGCATGGTGGCACACACCTGTAATCCTAGTACTTGAGAGGCTGAGACAGGAGGATGGCAGGTTCGTGGCCAACTTCAGCAACTTAGCTAGACCCTCTGCAACTTAGTGAGACCCTATTTCCAAATAAAAAATAAAATAGGGTTGGGGGTGTAGCTCAGAGGTAGAACATCCCTGGGTTCAATCCCTAGTACCACAAAAAAAATTCACTAATGTCCATTGTCATGTTTTTGAAAGATATTTTATATCGAAAATGCTTTCATTTCTTTTTTTTTTTTATACTTTATTTTGAAACCGGGTCTCACGAAGTTGCGGAGGGCCTCACTAAGTAGAGAGAGAGA